>CAJNOL010005255.1:0-12201 GCA_905250125.1 Rotaria sordida
AAAAAAGATATACAAAAATTTGAAAAATGTTTTCGAAGACATTTCGAATGGGAAATGTGTAATATTTGGTTATGGAATGTATTAAATGGTAAAGATAATAGTGATGGCTATATAGCTCATAAAAGTATAACTAAACAAAAACAACGTCCACGTACAAATGAATTAAAAATGTCTTTAACAACTGAAGAATTCTTTGAATCTTATTTAAATAGAAATAAATATTTAAATAATGAAAATATTCGACAAATATCATTGTATAAATTAATTTATTATTATTTTATTGAAGCGAAACGTTTATTAGGTATTGATTTATTTGTAATAGATCTTCGTTGTACACCACGTCATAGAAGTTGTCCCATACGAAAATATCTAAATCAGGAATATCTAAATCATGAATATGATTTAAATAGTTTAACAGGTCGATGTGTCCGTTTATATTCAACTCCATTGAGAGATTTAGGAGGTATAAAAGGTAAATTTAAATCAATATTACCTGGAATCTATGAAATTATATGTCGTATTAAACTGGATAAGAACAATGTATATTTAACGTACTATACTGAATGTTGTAGTAAAGATCATAGAGTAGAAAAAAGTGTCGAATGTTCTTTTTATGCACTAGCTGATCATGGTCTCGATTGTGAATGTGATTCGAAAACAATGAATTTTGATTGGTTTGAATCAAACTATTTATTACATGGGAATATTAATTGGTTTAATGAAACAATGGGTAAAATAAAAGTATTCGAATTATCGAATATTTATTTTGGATTTCGAATTAGATCAGATTATGGTTATCGCAATATTTTATTTGACTATATACAATTAAATATTATTAAATAATGTACTTTGTGTTTTTTTTACAATGTAAAATTGAATTGTTTAATAAATATTATAAGTTTTAATTGTCTTGATTCTGTTCATAGCTATTTGATATGTCACGAATTTTTAAAATTTAGAAAATTTGCTTTTTATCATACAAAACATAAAATTTGCTCACTAAGAATGAGAGAGTTTGTCGCAATCGATATAGTATGAAGTAGATTTTTAGTAATTAAAATTATGCTTAAGAAAAACCGTCTGGTGTAATCCTATGGTGATTACAACATGGAACAAGATGAGACTGCTTGTGTTGTAAATAAGAACTTTGAGCAAATGGTCTCTTTGAAAAAAGAATTTGTATGAAATTCTCTATTTTTCAGCTTCTTCTCTACTCGAACGTGAATAGAAGAACTTATTCAAACACATTTTGTCATACTTTCTATTGAAATATAATGGTTTAAATAATTTTTCACTCGTCACAGAAATATCAATCGAAAAAAATATATCGATGCAGACAATCATGGATTAGTATTAAATAAAAGGATATACTATATGAAAAAGTGGATCACTGTTATCGGATATTCATTATATTTAGATTTTAACAATAAAAACCAACCTAGTATCTATGCGATATATATATATATATTATTTTTGCTTTGCATATTGATAGAAATAGTTTTTAAATATTCTTAAGGCATTTAGTCGAAGAATGTCATTCGAATATCGTATTGAATCATCAGAAAAACTGTTTACGTCAATGATAAAAACAGAAAAAGACAATCTTTTTTCTCTTTGATAGAGAAGATTTACTGTTATTAAATTTATAATAAATGATCCAAAATTGACGCGTACGTTATTTTCTTCATCGATCTTTTTTGTTTAAATTTTCTTTCTTGAATTAAAATACCATGTTTTTTCGGGTAGTACCTTTTTTTTTATTATTGAAAAATTAATTATCACAATAAAGTTCTAGACTATAAGCATTTAATATACACTATGGATTTAATGAATCAGATCTTTTTCTTTCTATTCGACAACTTCAAGTATGTTTTTTATTACTATATATAAAAATGTATTATTTTTAAAATCTATTTTAGATGTTTATTAATGAATATGCTAAAATTTCATACATGAATATTTTGTTGATTAAGACAAATACTTTTCTTCATGATGATACGAATTTCTCTTATACAGGAATACTCTGAAAAGAGTTCGAGTCTTTGGCTTGTTGTTGACAAGATACTATATTTTTTAATACAATCCTGTGCTCCTCTCAGGAACATTAGGAGAATTAATTTGCAAATTTTGACTTGAAAGTTTGCGCAGAAATAGGCCCTAACGAGAATAGTTTATTATGAAAATTTTAGATCTTTTCGTTGTTCTTATCTTAAAATACGACTATAATAAAAGTGTCTTTTTTTACATTGTTTATATACACATCAGTAGATTCGATGTTCTTATTTAATAATAAGATTAAATCAAAAGATCTGAAACTTTCACAATAAACTATTCTCGTTAAGGCTTGTCTTTTTGTGTCAAGTTTCAAGTTGAAAATTTGAAAATTACTTTTCCTGAGAGGAACTATATCATTGAATTAAAAAAATATAATATTTCGACAACAATAAGCTATTGGTTCGAACTCTTCTCAGAGTATTCATAGCTTATTAGGATCTACATAATGCATATAGGTTTGACTCAAAAGTAATTAACTAGTTGAGAAATTTTTTGCTTCAAATGAGAAAATAATATCAAATTATTTTACATTTAAAAAAATCTGTTCTTCTTTTCATTCAGGATGTTATTATTCTTTATATGACTGGTGAATATAACTATGGAGGTCGATAAGTTTCTTTTTCTATGCAAAATCTTTTTTTTTCACAGTGACTGATAATTGAGATCGTTGATGTTTATATATAATTCTTAAAGATTTTTACAATTCACAACTAGCTGGAATTATTAAGCATCAATAATGACGAATTGATGTTTATTGTGTACCACTAAAAGGTACTTATGAAAAATATATTAAATTTATTTAAAAACTTACCATTAATTCAAGAATTCTGAAGTCTTTGATATGCATGAAAGTGTTGATATATCAAAAGATTTACAAGCTAAAAAAACTTTTGTTTGATTCAATTTTTTTAACAATGGGTTCAGCAACAACTGAAAGTGTTGATATAGATAAAAAATTAAATGATACTTCTAATGCTATGCTTTTAAAAATAAATAATTAATTATATTTTTAATTATTTAGTTACTAAATAATTTTAATTTGAAAGAAACAATGAAAAAAATGTTAAACACAAATTTTGCTAGAAAATATTACAATACCAATCAATCTATTAACCTTCGAATTTCAGATATAAAACTAGCTTCTTTCTTATATATTGATTTATTTTTATTTTTTCTATTCAGATTTTCAAAGTCACTAAAAGTATAACAGCTCCAAATGATGATGCATATATTAGTGGTCTTTTCCTTGATGGTGTAGTATGAAATCAAGACACATAATTTTATATAATCCCAAGCAGATATAAAAAAAACTAATGATGAGCAAGATGAGTAGTTGAAACTTAAAGATAAATATTTTTTTCTGTTCTTTTCGAATATCGAGCGCTCGAAAACATTTTCCCATTACACACTCATTTTCGATTCATCAGACACATTTCGATCACTTAAAATTCATTGAAATTACGGCTACTCGAAGGAGGAGACTCATCGAGAAGATACTTTCGATTGGTTGATATAATTCTAGTTATTAGAAGCTCATCGAAATATCGATTACTTAACAAGAGTAAACCTATCGAACAAATAGTCTCGATTACTCATTTTTATTTTGATCGTTGAAAAATTTTGCACCCAGTTTTCGAATGAATCTTCACTGTTATTCCATCATCCCATCGGAAGATTATTTGTTTGTTAGATGATTTTATGTAGTTTCATGATTTAAACAACATTATTCATCAATTCCGACTAAAATTATAACAGAAATATGTGTGCATTTATTAGTTATTGAACTCTTCAGAAATATTGTAGTTCTCTAAATCACATTTATTGACAATTAATCATTTACGAAGAATTGTTCATAGGAGAATTTTGAATGGTCGATTTCAGTCCTCAAAACTATGAAAATAGTTAAACATTTTAAATCAAAAGAGAGTAGTTAATGAGATTTATCATTGTTCTAATTTCACTATTTCTTTCATGACTTTTTTTTTAATGTTCACATTAATTATAATGTAATTTATGCTTAAGAATAAAATCTTCTATTTATATAACGCAATCTATAACGACTAGAATTGCTTTCGTCAAATATTGACAATAGGAAGAACATATACATGATCAATTTTGTCTTTTGAAAAAAAATGGGATATAGAAAACAAAATTTTTTGAAAATTTGTAAAAATTTCGAGTACTCCGAATATCAACTACTCGAAGCCATGCTAATTTGACCCATCGAAATTCATCGATGATGAACGCATTGAGGACATCGAATTTCCAGATCGACCCCTCGAAGTGTCACCTTCAGATAGGTCGACTAGTCCGTGATCGATGAACAATTTTCAATTTTATTAACCCATCGAAGAGCTTCATGTCCTAGTGAAACATCTTGTAAGCAAGATCTTGACCAAGATACAAGGTACAGAAAAGTAAATAGATCTTGAGATTTTAGGTACAAGATATTCACATTATCTTGAACCAAGATCTGTAATTAGATCTTGGGTACAGATTTTATAAGATCTTGATTGACATACACATGGTGAAAAGTGACCAAAGCTATCCATTTATAGATGATCGTAAATATTTCTAAAACAGTCTGCCTGATGTAACTTTTCACGCTGATCATAAATCTGAAGTCAATTCTCTGCTACAAGCTAAGGACAGCAAATTCTGACCAATGGTCAATTTAAAAAAATCTTCGAAATGGTCGTTCTTATGAACATCTTCATGACCCCTAAACAATTTTGTAAAATTTAGTTTTTAGAAGTGGTAAAAATAATTTGCAAAATGTTATTAAGTCAAGATCTTGCCCCAGATTTCAAGATCTAATATATGCAAATCTTGATCGAAGATAATTACATTATTTTGTGTGTAAATTTTCAAGATCTATTTACATTTCTATACCCAAGATCTTGTCCAAGATCTTATTCACAAGATATTGAATCTTGCTTACAAGATGTTTCACTAGGGCAATCTACATATCAACATACTTATCGATTGGCAGCTTCGGATACTTAATTAATTTATTTTCTTTTATCTAGAGATTTACTTGATGAACAATTTCCAAAAATTCTATATGATTCTGAACTAAATATTTGGATAAAACCAATTAAAACAAATGAATTAAATACCGAAGAAACATATGAACGTCCAGTAAACAAATCAACTAGAATAACATTGGATAAAACGTGTTGTTGTTGCATTACTCTGTCAACTTGATGATTGAAAGAAAAAAAACCTAAATTAAATTCACTTTATTTATTTTTAATATACATTTATTTTAATTTTCTCTATCTCTATCTTTTTCAAAAACAAAAAAAGGAAGAATGTATTGTATTTTGTCACTATTATCATAGAATTAATCGAACAGTAATAAGACAAAATGAAGAATTAATGATAATTTAATGTTTGTTATTTTAATTTAATTGCTTCTAAAATTGATTTTTGTTTTGATTGAAAACAATTTTGAACTTCTCGTAATTCAATTTCGATTATTTCATCAAGTAATACTAAATGTTATGCGATTTGTTTCAGTAGAAAATTGTTCAATTATCGGAAGTGAAATAAAACAAACAAATTGATAAAAATGTTAAAATTGAATAAGAAATCCATACTTGTTGAAAATTATCACCATTTGTATTATACATTCATATACTTCTTGAACAATTAATTTCATAAATTCTTTTTTATTTTTATCAGCTGTTACTCGTTTTGATGGGTGTGGATGTGCGTGTTGGTCTCCTCCTAACCCACACCCACACCCAATCAATTGATTTATGTCTATGTAAAATTTGTATAAATTAAATTGAATTGAATTAAAGTTTTCTTTTATTTTTTTGAAATCTTCCAAAAGAAAATATTTACATAGAAAACTATTTATTTTTTGAAACTTTTGCTAGAAATGAAATATCTTCTCAGTTTAATTGATTAATAGAGAATTGAATAAAAATTTACAAAAATAATCTTCCCATGTTTTTTTTTATTTTCTCAAAATATAATATAAAATTAATAGTAAAATGAAGTTTGATAATTGAACATTAAATTTTTCTATAATTCAAATACCAGACAACCAATACATTACAATCTCTCGGCAATCAACTAGATCCTCAAACAATATATTATCTAGCTAATATATTACAATATGACAAAGTAAGAGCAATTTCCTTGTTATCTATCTCATATTTATGTATATCATTCAACATAGAAAATCACGAAGATAAGACTTGGAAATAGTGCCATCAGCGATATAGGGACGCAATATCTAGCTAATGTATTACAACATAATACAGTAACACTTATTTTCTAGTAATTAAATTCATGTGATTTTATATCATTGAATACAGACGCTCGTCACATTTGATATTCGATACAACAAAATTGGTCCTGCAGGAGCACAATATCTGGCGAATGCATTGCTGTATAATACAGTAGAATTAGCCATCAATACATTCATTTTAAATATATCTGTAACATTTAACGTAGACACTCACTGTGCTACATCTTGGATACAACGAAATCAGTGATGAAGGGACACAATATCTAGCAAATGCATTACATCAGAATACAGTAAGACCAATTTTTTTTTTATTCAACTATTTCTTATGCATCTATATCATCTAATACAGACACTTGCTGCTCTACATCTTTGGGGAAACAAAATCAGCAACGCAGGAGCACGAGATCTAACAAATGCATTAAAATATAATAGAGTAAGACAGATTTTTCTAGTTGTTTATCTCATGCATATCTTCATCATTCAATATAGACACTAATCAAACTTGATCTTTGATACAATCAAATTGGCCGTGCAAGAGCACGATATCTGGCGCATGCATTGCAGTATAATACAGTAGGATTAGCTCTTAGCTCATTTATTTCATATATATCTTATCATTTAATACAGACACTCACAATGCTAAGTCTTGAACAGAATTCAATCGATTTTCAAGCAAGACAATATTTCGAAATAGAAATGAAAAAAGTTCCATTAAGAGTGTGGCTTTAATCAAGAGTAATTAAAGTTTTTCATGATAAGATTATATTTTAATCTTCGAACAATTTCATTTGCACTTTAATACAGTATTAAAATTCAGAAAGTTTATAATACGGGTTTTTTTTTATTGAAGCATTTTTGTCGAATAAATAAGAATATTAATATAGATGACAAGCTATTTTCTTTATCTAAGTTTATATCAACAAGTATTTTAACTATCAAATATCTCAGAATCTTTGGAATATAATTTGTCATTAAGATATTTTTGCAAAGACAAATCATAAATATTTAATTCGTTTTTATCAGATTCGTCAAGAAATTTTCTAAAATAATGAAACTAAAAGATGTATGAAATATTGTAATTTCTTAGTCATCCAAATGCAGTTCTACATATTAAAAATCCGTGATCATCTCTTATATAAAAGGTGCCTATTGACATATATTGATTACCTTCCAGTTAGATGTGATACATCTATGTTCGTCATAAGAGCAGATTTGCTCTGTATGCAAGCAAGTGTTACTCGAAATACATTTTATTTTTTTTTATCTCGGAACAACAAACATTAGTTACAATTTATTTTTTTATTATTAAGTCCAGACTGTTTTCTACGTTTCAAGACGAGAATGATTTTATGATAATGAAAGTTATGTCATATTCACACAACATTCATATAACGAAAGTGTTTTTAATAACTCATTCATATTGTTGTACATCAAACCGATATTCTTGTTGAACATAATCTAATGAAGAGGATTTGAAGGAAAAGTATTTTGTTCCATGGTAACGAGTCTTTTCCAGAACAGAAAGAGTATTCCAATGTTCATCCATATTCATATATACCAAACGCATGTTACTGTAGAAAGAAGTCAAACCACGATGTTTTGGAGTACGAGTATTTTTGTAGATTTCAAGTGATTTTTCAAAGAATTCCATTGCCTCATTGGTATTTCCTTTGCTTATCTTTTACTCTGTCAAGTTGATTGTAAATAGTTGCTTTTTTTACTACCATCTATTGTATATTCCAGTATAGTCTCATAAACTTTTTCGACTTGAACGAACTAATCTTTTAAAAATTAGCAATAAACATAAACCTAATCTATACCATCTTGTTGAGTATGGGAAAGTGTCTTGTTGAATGCATTCAGCCAACATAACAAGACCTTTATTACTGTCTCTGATAAATGTCAAGTACACTTGGAAATGTTGATAATTGTCTCCAGTAGTTTAATTTTGTGAATAGGAAAAAATCGTATGTATTGAAAACAGAACTTCATCTTTTTTTTTTCTTCATAATAGATGGGATTGGTAATGTGAGCAGATGTTGTTCTTGATTGAGAAAAATCAATAGTAATGATGAAGGAAATTCCCACTAAATCGGGATTTACAAGAGAATGTAGATGTGGATGTATGAGTGAAAATAAAACACGCGCCCACACTATAGTCCAGTTTTATCTCTCTGTGAGCACTGTTCAAAACATCTTGCAAGAAATTCATTCGACATCAATTCAGTTATTGAACTATATCCCGAGTACGCGAAGAACATACTACTCAGTGACAGCCTGGAGTCGTATCTGTTTTGTATCTTTGTGCAAAACTGAGCTTTGTTTTTTACATTCTCTCTCTCTCCAAAGGAAACAATATTTAACAAGTAATTGATAGATATACTTTATTCGGTCACGTGCTTTATATTCTTCATGTACTGATATACAGACGATGCTTTGCCGCTGCGTTACATACAAGTGCTTCTTGCAACCTTGTTCGCCCTAGAGAAAAATTTTATTGGCCTGAGGCGGCGTTCTACTTCATCTCATTAGTAGGTTCGTTGCTAATCCAAATATTCACTATAATTCGACTTTTAATTTGTAGAATCGGATTAATGATTGTATTGGCTCCGTCGATATCTGAGTGAAGTTTTTATGATGGTTTTCAAAATCTTTCTCGCGAAAATAATTGAAGAATTCATGCAAGACAAAATATTACAAGAAATTTGTCTTTCAAACGACTATGTCATTCCATCCTCGATCCTTGATCCTTGTTATCAGAGATTGACCGAAACTCATTGTCGATCAATGTCTTGACCACCGATCAATTGACTTAACAAAAGTTTTATTTTCTATCACTAGCTTCCGGTACTGGATGTCAAAAGTAGGAAAATGAGAATCTGATAGTCATATAGATTTTTCTCGTTGAAAAGCAATGACTTGGTATAGGATAATTTCAAGCTAAGATTTGATTTTATTCTTAGAATTTTTTGAAGTAAAGACGCAACTATCATAATTTCTATCGCGTTTGATATGTAAAAACTATATGAATAATTGGTTCGAAAACTCATAAAAATCTTCAAACATAAATCATTACAAAGCCGTTATAGCGTCTCATATATAGCATCACACAGAGCAAACATGAGAACAAGACACAGATCAATTAACAAGGAAATCGAAATTCAAAACGTTATAATATTAGTTGTATCAATCGAAAATATTGTATTCAAAAATAATCCATGTTTACAGAGTCTAGATGTTTGGAAGTAGTGGACTGGTTCCTTCTTCTATGAGACGAGTGCCTTTGCATATGTGGATGCTTATTACTGTATATCTTTGTTTGATTTTCATAATTTGTTTGTCGATGTATCACCACCCGCTTCAAGAGTAGTCCAAAAGCCGAAACCGATAAAGTTAGATCTAATCGCATAATAAAATTCTTTTCATATCATGAGGAAAGAAAAACATCATTTGATTTAGTTGTAAATCATGTTAGTCAACAATCAAGTTCCATCAGGCGAATATCGCCATAATTATATTCGATTGATATCACTTATTGGTACAGTTCTTTTATTTCTTGGTTATATTGTTGTTGATCAATTATTCGAACAAGGCGCTAACAGTAAATTTTCTTTTCTTAGCAAACTAAAAAAAAAAATGATCAGATTATTATCTTAATCTTCAGGAGTTTTTCCAAATACAACATATCGTCTTGAACAATTATATGGTAATGAGATAACACCATCTTATTGGGTTTATCGAAGTTTGGATGTATTTAATTATTTTTGGCAGGTAAAACAGATATTTTCTTTAATAAAAAAAACAATTTTTATATTTAGCTTGCTTGGCTTTTATATTCATTATCGTTTATTTATCGTCGTTCAACAAATGGTTATCTTTATTTATCACCAAAAACATTAACATTAACATTTTCTATTATTTATATAACTGGTTTTCTGATTCAAACAATTTGGCTTTTATTTTTCTATAAAAATTATGCAATTGTAAATATGAAAATTTGATATGATATATCTGTATTTTTTTTTCTTTATTTATTTCTCTCTTTTCTAGTGGAGTTGGATTATTTATTTAGTTTCATTTTTATTATTATCATTTGCTTTATTTATTATTAATAATAATTTAGCAGTAAATAAAAAAATCTATGAAACAGAAGGATTGTAAGTAATTTATTTAATAAAAACACAATGTTTTTCTCTTTTTAATTTCTTAGTAATGGAGATATTTGGTGTCTTCGATTTTTTGCTCAAAATGGTGTAGCATTTTTTGCTTGTTGGACAGGTTTTGAAAATGATTCGAACTTTGTTTTTCATTTCTTTGAAAATATTTCTTTGTTTTTTTAGCTGTTCGTTTTATTCTTACATTTGATATATTTCTTCAAGTTAAATCTAATTTATCAATTGTAAATGCTGGTACAATATCATTAATCTTAGCAGCTATTATAGCTGGTGCATATTTTTTTGGACCTAATATTAATGCAGTACTTGTTGAAAGATGTGCATATCAATTTTCACCATGGCCAGTTTTTATTATATTCTTTTGGGGTGTTGTCGAAAATAATTGGATACGAAAAAGTCTTACAAGAAATAATATTATTGCAGCTATTGAATTATTAGCTAGTATTATATCAGCTATTGTTGCATTAGCTTTATTTACAATCCGTTATCGGGCTTCAAAAATAGATCCTATAATCTAAACCAATATTTTTTTGGCAAATTATATCAATATCCAATGGTGTTATATATTCATCTTTTCTTGGTTTTTTTTTGTAGGTGATTGGTTTTGTTTTTAATTTAATCAAGCTTTTAATAAACAACAAAACATATGAAAAAAAAACAACAAACAGAAATAATAAATAAAATTATGTCTTCTTGGGAAATGGATATGATAAAGATTTATTTGTTTGTTGAGCACCAGGCCGTTTTGGAGTCTAGAAAATGACAATATTATGAATAAATAGAATGGACACCGTCGGATTTAGTGATGTATTTTGAACCAGAATACCATATATGTAGTTTTGTAGAGCAATTGGCGGCGCATTGAATGATATATAACAAATCAGGTTTTATGAAAATTTTCATGTGCTGAGTGTTTAGGTACTGATGATAATCTTTGAAGAATATAGATGGTACTTATAGACATCATTGTCCCTAAGATAAACTTATGTAAATTTAGTTTTTATATTCAGTTTGATACAGTTATAAATGCTTTTCAATTTTCTTTAATCAATAGATTTCATCATTGCTTTAAAAATGGTCTCTTTTCTTAAGTCTAGGTTATGTCTTGCCTATATGATATTTATATATTTTACAGATAACATCTTTCGAAACAGCAGGAATTCATTGCCAACTTGCAAGATTGTCTTCTAGAATAGCCTATTTTCTTATATGCAAGGACCGGTACATTGACGATATTTTAACAATACTCAACGATTCTATTACAAAATGTTATGTAATGATAATTAGCAGAACATCATTAATGTACTGATATAAGTTCTTTATAACAGAAAGAAAAACTTTTTGACCTTCGGATCCCTGAAAAGAGTATGGTATAAGATTACAGAAAGGAGGTCTGTTATTTTTATTATTGTTTTTTTCAAGTTTTTTATTACAAGTATTCGAATTTGATTTTTGCATAAAACTCTACAATAATCTATAAATATCTTATGTGCTTTTCACAAAAATTTGTGCATATTCCTGTACTCCCCTTTAGGAATTTGGAAGCCAAAATTTTTTTTTCTGTTATTAAAAACTTATATCAATTAATGTACCGGTCTCCTCATATAAGAAAATAGGCTATTCTAGGAGACAATCTTGCAAGTTGACAACGAATTCCTGCTGTTTCGAAAGATGTTATCTGTGAAATATATAAATATCATATTCCTC
>CAJNOL010005256.1:0-12198 GCA_905250125.1 Rotaria sordida
AGAATATGATAAAAACGGAAACTTTTTATAGTTTTACTCATGTTACATATTGTTGTCTTTTAAGTGTAAGAACAAGTAAACCGACATTCAATCAACATTAACAAAAAAACTTACGAACAACACAAGTCTTTTTTTTACTTTTTCTTGCAATTCACCGACTATAGTGTGGTTGCCTGGATTCTGATATGAAATATTGCTTAAAATTATAAGCAATTACTCTTTTATTGAAAAAACTATAGGTATAACAATCAGCTGAAAAGATGAAGGTACTCATTTTTAGATTATTTAACAATTTGATGTCGGCAGTTAGTTGATGCTTCCTTTCATTAAAAAAATAAAAGATAAATTTTTTTCAGAAACTTCGAGGTTATACTATATACGATTGAAATCAATATTTCTTAATGCTAAAATCATTGTTTGAAAGAAATGAGAGATTTGTGTATAATATGAAACTGATAATGTGATGATATTTTATTTTTAAAAATGATGTATGTTAATAATCAATAAAAGGAAGAAAAGCAAATAGTAAAGATTAGTTTTTGCAAAAACATTGACTGCTCAATTGTACTATGTTGATGATGGTCTTTGTTTATTGAGTTTATTTACCAGCATAAATTGATTTTGTATATGCCGCAGGTTTATTTGTTGTACAACTTGGAAGAAAACTTGGATAATTACCAGGACCGAAACAACCCGTTATATATGGAAATGTCCGTGTAGCAAAATAGGCGTAATTTCCAATAGAATCATAAACCATACCATTGCATATATCGAAACCACGTGTTACCTATAAAATACAGTATACATTAATTGTTGTATTAAAATCATCTAGCTTAAAACTGCTACAAGTTTCTACATAGTAAAGTACATTATTTTTGATTTCACAACTGATTTAAAAGAGACTTCTACGAGTTTCTATGAAGATTGATGAAACCTTTCAATTTATGAAATCGCATCTTTCGATCGATAGTATTCTTACTTCAGCGCCTGTTGAATCGTAAGGTCCATAGATAATATGTCCATCTTTGGCAATTCCAATTACAGTCAAAGTACGATACGATGAAAATTTTGATATTGAATAGTTAGCAATACTTGCATTACAAGCAGAAGTAGACTTACAGGATCCGATCGTTCCAGTAGGAGGATTCAATGCACAACCCGATGCAATATGATAATGATAACCATTGCTTGCTGCATTTGGATGCCCTAAACATGCATCAACTAACTCTGATGCATAGGTTCCAGTTGGATAAAACGGATCGACATTATTGGCACTGTTTACATTTAAAATTGTAACACCATCAACACAGATACCAGCAAGTGTATTGAAAGAACCAGAACTGCTGTAAGATACATAATTGGATACGGATGGTACCGATGCTTGACTACTGATGTTGCAAACGATTGAGTCCAATTGTGATGAAGTTGTTGGATTCTGTACAGGAGAATTGACATTTACATTAGGATTAAAGTTCACTTGAAAATCAACATTCAGTTCTTTTATAGGTGCAGGTGTATTAGGACAAAAACGTGGCAATCCATTCGATTGAACACGAATACGAATAGTTGTGCTGCCAGAGCAAGTGACACATAGTTTATGTTGAAATACACACGTACTACCGTACATTGTACCGGGACACGTTGTACTAGTGAAACCTGAACTACATGATACATTAGTACCCGTAGTGGCAGTAATGCTGTTAACGGCTATTCCATTACAAGTATTGCTAAATTTGGCAGCTACTGTATTGCAGTCAGATAAAGAATTGCTTGCTGCACTTTCAACGGATCGAAGTCCAAATAGAAGTAGAATTGCCAAAATAAAGAGAATCATGTTTGAAACAAAATTTGAAACATAATATAGCAACTAGTTTCGTCTCTTATATATAATTTAGTTGATTGTATTTTCAAGGTCAACGAAAGAAAATTAATGTTTTCATTCGAACGTTGAAATATAATTTAATGCTCTATTGAAAAGAAAATGAAGCAGAGTCACGCGATAAGAGTAGTCGTAGGTGTTTATACATGATGAAAATATCATACAAAATATTTTTGTCAGGAGTAAACATATTTATTCAGGTTAATTGACAGTATCGTCTTGTTTTTCAATTAAATAGAGAAAATGCTGGGTACTCACTCTACATTAAATTGCACGAAGTAGGTCATGAAAAAGTACTTTAAAAGTGTCTACATAAAATACCTGGAATGTCAGTACATTGTATTTGTTCTAAAAAATCAAAACCTGGCAAAAGTAAACAAGCATAATGTTGATGATTGATCCTAGTGTGTTCGTGCGCCTGTCTATACATTTTATCTCTAGTCTGTAATATTTCTTTGTCTACGAGAGTAAAAAAAAAACAATATGCGCCATCGAGAGTGTTATAGTTAACTATATGAAACTATTAGAATATCTTTATCAATAAGAAAAAAAAACAACAAAAAAGATAATCTTCAATGAAAGTTAAATTTTCGAAGATTTCTTTAGATTATCCAAAGTGACAATAAATTGACTGATAGACACCAGTCATTTCTAATCCTTTGTTGTCAGCTCATTAAAAATCATTCCTAATAAGAAAAATAGAACTAAATTAGAGTGAGAGTTCCTTCTAAACATTTTTGTCTAACAACACTTTTTTTCTGCTCATCTTAATATCATTTCTGAATAATATTTTAGAGGTTCTTTCTCGTTCATCTTGTGTAAAAGAAATACGTCTGTATCTGTTTCTTCCTTGCACATATCTCCTTTGTTTTTAATTATTTCTACCGCATCATTTGTTCTGTGATGATATTCTTGTAAACATCAATAGATGTAATAAAATAAAATATTTTCTTCAAAATGAACCATAGCAAAATGTCACCATCCGATTGATAAATATATGCATAGAGAAGTAAGAAATATTAATATTAGAGAGAGGACGAAAAAACGAAATCAACAAGACACTGAAAAATAAAAATACCAAGAACAGAAAAAAAACCAGGTATAACCAAGTATGTCGCGATGAGAGACACCATTAATTCAAATTATTTCTCCTATAAAAAATATCATACAATTACAGTCGAACATAGACTAGATGAATAAGAGAAAAAAGAAAACAAACAGAAAAAGAGAACAAAACAAAAGAAAATTTGGTAGTACTGTTCCTTGGTGGCTGAAGTATGAAAGTCACACATTCCACAAGTGAAGTGAAGCAATCAAACATTTATACAATAAGAGATTTGTTTATTAATGTTGATCAACATTACTGACACCACATCAAAAGTTTATTTTAAATTATTTTAGATCGAATCGAATTCTTATGACTTCTTGAATATATAAAACTGCATAGAGCATTGGTTAGTTTGTAATAAACAATCTATTTTCTTTTTCAATTTAAAGTAACATTATAGTTTTTATTATGTTAACACAGATAGACGCGGATTTATTGTATCTCAAACAAGAAAAAAAAAACAGTTGAACTTTCTTTTTTTTACTATGTTAAATGATAGTTTTGTAATAATAATAATAATAATAATAATAATAATGATTAGTTTATTTAAATAAATATTCAAATAAATCAATATAGTATAATGTCACTCTATTTTATCTTTAAAATATACGTGCTATACCATTTTACTACTTTCAATATATTCCAAATTATAAGTAGCTATCCTAATACAATTTCGTCTATAATACTTAGTATTATGTCATCTTAGAAATATTTTAATTTTTATTGTCAAGTATATCTTCGAAATTCCACTTATCTTTGTAATCACAATTAATCAGATAGGTAATAATAAAAAGTTGGATATCAATTCGATTCTGATATTTTTTTTAACAGTTGTCCATATTGATGATTGCCATGTCATGAGTTTCTTCATTAAGAATTCTACATCATCACATATAATGCTGTTCTTGTTTTTTTAAACAGAAATTATATGTATACATAACGCATAAATATTCACTAAATGACGTACATATTATACTATATCTCCTATTGAAATAAAGTCTTACTAATCGAAAACAACAACCAAAAGTTCTCACCATAATCATCATGTTATGACTAATACGAAATATTGCTAAATTATTCTCATTTATCTATAAATGAAAATCTAAATAGCAATAATAATTGTTTTTCTTTTCTATTTATCAAATTTATTGAATGATTATTCAATACCGTACATATAAAAATTCTAATATCAATATTTTTATCAAAATAGTTCATGAATATATCTAATTACCTTCATCAATTTAAACGAGTAGAATCAAATTACAATTCTGTTAAACTTCTTCTTGATGTGAATGAGTTTGCGAAACATTTTACAAAACAATCATTCAAATATACTTCTGATTGCAGAATTACAAATCGATAAATCTATTTTCTCACTACTACTAGCATATATTTTATTACCATAATTCTCTAGTATTTTCTTTGTTGATGTCTTTCTTTGGTCTTAAAATTTCGTAGTTTTGCTTACACCGCAAAGAGTGACAGCAGTATTAAATGATTAATTTGTACCTGTGATTGTTATGGAAATATATTCAATATCTTTTAATTACGGTTACTAAAATCTGTATTAGAGAGCGGACTAAAAGTAGTCCCACAACTTTGATTTAATGTTTATATTTATTATGTTCTTCAAAAATGTATGTAAGTTGTACCAAAGAACAAAACTAAACTTACACAGAGAAAAAGTCTAGAACAAAATGAGAAGATTGGATCGGAGGGAAACGTAAACATTAGTAACTATTCGAGCATTGTAAATCTGATTAAAAAAAAGTCACTGTTGACACTTTGAAAATTGAAGCTCATGTGATGCTCAATGGAAAAGCAACCTCGTTTTCATATTTCGCATTCATAATATTTCAAAGGGTGTGGGTGGGTGTGAGTCATGTTTTTAATTCATTCCATATCCACACCCACACCCCACACGCTATTTAGTACCAATAAATCCCATTTTTGACGAACTTTCATTTGATATAAAAGTCATTATATACTCCTTCCTGAAATAATATTATTTCCTATGGAGTATCAGGCCAACTTATCGCGATCATTTATCATTAAAAATGAATCTTAATTTTTTTCTATGCTTTTATATATTTTAGCCTGTATTGAATGATTCTCTTTTCTAATTTAATCGTATTCGATAATCAGTAAAAAAAGCCCAGACAAAAGCACATAAAGCAAGCATAATAATTGCGGCATAGGAACATTCTTTATGCCATGATGAAACATGTTCATCACGAATTGAAGTGGTACTTCGTCGATTACTGGTATTATCATGTGGATGACCATCCGAACAGATTGATTGAGTATCGAGTTCATCGGGTTTTTCCAAACCACAAATCCAAGCAAAGGCAGTTTTTAGATAAAAAACAATTCCCGTGGAATCACCTAAAAGAAAAGACTTCTTTGATTGGAGAGAAAAAGATTTTATATCAATACTTGTTTCGAAAAAATGTAAAGCTTTCCTTTCAGTTTCAGTAGGAGGTTGATTGATATCATATGAAGACGAATTCACGAAGGAATAAGGTTGTTCTTCATCATAATATGTATTTGCTTTATGCATACATCCAGGTCGAGTAGGAATTTCAATTGCTTTTTCCGGATTATCAAGATCAAAAATGGTTAAACCGGATATCTAGACATCACATTTGTATTCGATCGAGAAAATTAATTATAACTTACATATTTTTCTGGAATAGGTTTTGTCAAAAGACTGACAACAATGGTCACAATACTAGAGATTATGAAAAGAAGAAGAGAAAAATACAGAGAATTAAATCGAACTACTGATGGACGCTTATCCAGATGTTCGAGTTGACAAGGCATTGCACTATAAGAATATTCCCAAATGAATCGAATTATTCCAATAAATAAACCAGATATCAAACCCCAAAATGCTCCCTAAAATCAGAATTATCAAAAATTGCTACTCTGAATAAATTACTTCTTCATTGATTCGTTTCCATAAAACCCCAAGTAAATAACAAGCAGTAACTGGAGGTGCTAAAAATGATGAAACAGCTGAAATATAATCAAATAATCTTGCACCTTGTGCTGCTCGAACAATTGGAATCCAAAGAATGGATATTCCCACAAGAATCATGACGAAAACTCTTCAATACAATTCCATGTCATTATTTTCCAAAGAAATTTTTCTTTCATTTACCTGCCAACAATCATCAATTCCCAATCATGTGCATTTCGACGAAAACGTTGCCAGATATCAATTGTGAAAATAGTCGAACTCGAATTAAAGATCGACGTTAAGGAGGACATTAAAGCTGCAATCATACAGGCTAGTGTTAAACCACGAATTGCTGAGAAAAGGAATAGATTTATTTTCTTCCAAAAGATAAGTTAAAGATTCACCATTGGGCATTAATCGAAGCACAAGAAGTGGATATGCAATGTCACTACAACCATTTCGACTATGACAAACTTGATAGCACACATCGGGATCAGCACAACCGATTTCATCTATATCAAAGTTAGTTTTTAGATATAATCAAAGAAATATTCATACCTGGAAAGAGAATTCTTGCAATCATTCCTATTAAAATCATGAACAAACTTCAAATTCTCCAAAAGATCAATCACTCACCAGGAAATACCATTAGAAATAACGGTAAAAATTTCAATATTCCCGCAACAAGACATCCTGCTCTTGCATGTGTAAGATTTTTTGCTGCCAATGTTCGTTGTACAATCACCTAAATTAGAACTCAAAACAAATATTTTCTTCATTATTCTCTCTTTGGACTCACTTGATCGCAACACCAATACCAAATAGACGCAACTCCATTTCCAAAAAATAATCCAAACCATGGTAAATCAGCATCGAATGGACGAATTAATGAGAAATAATATTCATTCGATACACCACATTTAGTAGTATTATGTAATGTTGTATACGCAACTGCATACGGAAACAGATTGCGAATTTGTTGCATACCACCAACTTTGACAAAACCTATTTTCAATATTTAAATTCACTATTTTCATTCATAGAAATAACATACTAATAATCATCAGAATAAAAGCTGATATAACCATAATTACTGTTTGTATAAAATCCGTCCAAATAACTGCTGTTAAACCGCCTAGATCAAAAGTTTTATTATAACCAAAAAACATATTTCCTTTTCTATTTACCACCAACAGTGAAGAATGCAGCGAGAAGAATCAGAGCAATAACTGAGGCATATAGATTCCAATTTAAAGCTTGTTGGAGGAAAATAGCACCAGAATAGAGATCAACAGATATTTTGGTAAAGATTGATAACATTAATGCAAGACATGTTAAATAAACTCGAATACGTTCACCACCGTAACGCATTTTTATATATTGTGGCATCGTGAATACTTCTGCTTTCATATAAATTGGAACGAATAACCAACCGAGTACCATCAGCCAATGAACCGCCTATTATATAGAAGATGTTCTTGATACAAAAGTATTCTTTTCTTACACCTATTTCATAACCAGCAACAGCAATGCCGCTTGAGGCACCAGATCCAGCAAGGCCAATGAAATGACCACTGCCAATGTTCGATGCAAATAAGGATGCGCCCACCTAGAAGATTATTGAATGAAATTGAGAAGAATTGTTTGAAGACTTTTTACCGGTATAAAATGCATTGAACGACCAGCAAGAAAATATCCACCTGAATAGCAAAATATCAAGTCCTTGACGAATAAAAAAGAATATATCTTTTCTCACCAACACTGCCACGATTCTTGCATGAACTCTAAAGACAATCAAATAATCAAATGAACTTTCTTGAATCTCTCTTACCCAAACTCCAAAGCCGAGAATGAGCAAAAAATAGAGTAATAAAACTAGTATATCCGACCAATGTAGTGCTGTTCCGATGATGGCAACCATATTTTTGATTTGATTTTTTACTGTGTAAAATCTTTATCGATTTATCTTTATTACCCACATTATTTAAAGATCAAACATAATGACATTTTCTTCCTCAAGTGCTTTGAAAAAATGATGATTTTTATTTAAAAGTTATGGTAGAATATCAAGAAGAACAAACGCAAAGAATGACATTTTTCTTTCATAATATAAATCAATCTTGCTATTTGAAATATAATAAATGTCATTTACAAATCGTCCAATGAATGCCCAGATCGAACTCACCCTGTCGGATCTGCTCCTATCCGACAATTTCCGACAGTCGGGATCCGATCGGATCCAACTGTCGGAAACCATCAACATCCGTTAATTTCCGCCGTTGGATTCTGTCGGATTCTGACAATAGGATCCGATGAAACCCGACAATAGGAACTTGTCGGATCCGACGAAATCCGGGGCACGAAAGTATCTATAGATACTTTATTTCATTTATTATATTTTTATTGCTCTTTATTTTAGTTTAGTATATTTATAATTTTTTATTTTATTTTGTTTCATTTTTCTTTTATTGAATTTTTTATTTTTTTATTTTTACGCTCTTCTCCACTTTGATCACAGCGCCCTCATCCACACGTGATATTGTGTGAGTACATAACACCAGTCAATGCATAGATGCGATTAAAATAAAGAATTTTATCTATTGTATTTTATTTTATTTTTTTAGGTTACTTCATTTAATTCCATTTTGTTTTAGATTATATAATGGCACAAAGCTAAGCAACAGTGAATACGTATTAGTTTTTTAGTTGTTTTATATCGTTTAACTTATTTTATTTGTATTGTATTTTATCTTATTTTGTTTTACATTATATTTCGGTATGAAGTCTATCAACAGTGAATGGAAATTATTTATTTTATTTTATTGTAAATTATTTTACTTTATTGTAAATTCTTTTTTTAAAATTTTTTATAGTATTGTAAAATTTTTTATTATATTGTAAATTATTTTATAGTATTGCGATCTGTTTTATGTTATTGTGAATTTTTTTATTTTTTATCATTTTTTATAGTGTTGTGAGCTTTTTGTTGTATTGTAACTTATTTTATTTTATTGTGGAATCTTTCACTTTATTGTAAATTCTTTTATACTTTTTTAATTTTTTATAGTATTGTAAATATTTTTGTTATATTGTGAATTATTTTATTGTATTGTGATTTATTTTATTGTAATATATTTTTTTTATTTAATAAAAGGTTAAAATAAACTAGATTCAAGCCGCTAATTTGCAGCTAATTGTAGATAAAGAAGAAAGTGAAAGAGGGCGGGGGGGGAGAGGCAAACAATATCCAATGTCTAGCTATAAATTCAACAGGCTTTCATCGGATTTCGAGTGTATCCGACGTTTTCCAACTATCGGATTGGACCGTCGGAAATCGTCGGATCCAACATCCGACAACTTCCTTTCGGAATCCTGTACCAAGGATTCCGACGATTTCCGACAGGATCCTATCAGGAGTTGTCGGGTCCCTGTCGGAAAGCATGGGATTATTTGGGGTTTCCTATCGGATCCCACAGGGTCCGAGCCTGGGATTCCTCGACCTGGGTGGAGTTCTGGATACTTTCTTTTCAAGTTGAATTGTTAATTCTTTAATGTATTTATCCGAATCAAGTTTTACTTGACGATTTTGTTTAATAATCTATCAAATAATTATCAAACAATCAATTTCAATGTTTTGATATTGATAATTTCTCTTCTTTGTCTTATTTAATTTAAATTTAACAAAATAACGAGTAGATGCTTAATTCGAGTTCGAATATAAATGAAATTTTTCGAAAACCTCCTCTATACGAAATGAAGATAATAGTAAAGGTTTCTGCTGATGTCATCTATGAATATATACATTTATAATTAGTGTAGAGCATCCATGTCGAAGTAGCCAATAGCAAAAGATTGATTTTATTGTCATTTATCATTATATTGGCTGACAGTTGTATATTAGAAAAATAAAATCTATTCTATCGATCAGCGTGTTTCATGAAGTGATATATAGGCTAATTAATAGTAATAAATAGATCATTGATATAGCGTAAATGTGGGATCCTCTCGATTCGTCCCAAATTAGTCAATTAGACGATTCTCCTCTTAAATATTTTTCTCAATTCGTCCCTTCCATGATGGCTGCTGTATAATGATCGTATTGTCATATATCGTACGACATTTAATCTTTTCTTTTTTTGTTTTCTGTTATGCATCGCATGATTTTTATTCTTCTTTTCTCTTGTACGTATCGTACGATCTCTTTCCTTTGTGTTTTCATTGGTTAAATTAATTATATAACTTTTCATGCGCATCGGGTGATGCCTCGCATAATCATGCTATTGGCTCCATAATGATCGACCATTATGGAAAGATCACTGTATTCACGAACAATAGGCCAAAAGTACCATAGTTTCTTTTGCTCCGTGTATATAAGCCGATGTTTTCAGTAAAATATATTCATAATCTATCGATCACATTGTATTTAACTTGTTATGCTTCGATTTACATTATCTGAACGCGGTGGAAATGTTTGCAATTATGATGGACATCAATACACCAAAAAGAGGATGAATAAGTTATCACAAGAATAGCGATGCCGTGATCGGAAATGTTCAGCTACCTTGTCTCTCTGCACATCTGGTACAACTATTCTTCGAGAACCTAGTGTTCACAGATGCACACCAGTTTCCGATGCAACAATTGTCATGGAAGAAGTTGTTGGTCGTATGAAGCAACGTGCACGAGAAGAAACTACATCAGTTACAAAAATATATTCTCAAGAAGTAGTAAAGGCAAGGCTTGAAAATCCAGGCATCTCAACTGGTCTTATTTTTCCATCATTGGACAGCCTCGATGCAAGCTTATACCGAATGCGATCAAAAAATTATCCAGCATTGCCGAAAAATTTAACTGATTTGTCTCTACCTGAAGAATGGAAATTAACCAAACAGGGACAACCTTTTCTCCTTGTCGATGAAAGTTGTAAGTCGATCGTAATGGTAGATTATATATTCTACACATTTATCTTATTAGATGAATCTGAACGACTGCTTATGTTTGGTTCCGAATGGAGCTTGCGATTCTTGTCTTCATGTACACAAGTTCATGCTGATGGTACTTTCAGCACACGACCTCTTATTTTTGCTCAAATATACATCGTATTTGGCTTCGACAACGGCTACATGATCCCTTGCATATATTGTCTCACGACTAAATTTGACAAAGTTCTATACAAAAAAATCTTTAACCATATTATCATACTGTGTGCCAAAATTAATCTTACTTTTTCTCCACAACGATTTACAAGCGACTTTGAATTAGCCGCTATTCAAGCATGCAAGTCTACATTTCCTACCGTGAAGATTTCGGCTTGTTTTTTTCATTATAGCCAATCAATCTGGCGAAAAATTCAAGAACTTGGCCTCTCTCGATTAGTATCTGCTAGTAGAAGAACATTTAATGATGATGATTATAAAAAAGCTGATCATTGGTTGCTTGGTGCAATTGGACTTGCACTTATACCACCATCGTTAGTTGAAACAACTTGGGTTAGTTTAATGGACGAATATACACCAAATGATTATCATACGGCTTCACAATTTAATGATTTTATGGTATCCACATATGTAGAAAAATGGTTCAGCTCGATTCAGTGTGGACATATGGAACGTCTATGACGCTATTGTCAATCGTCGCCCTCGAACGAACAACCATGTCGAAGGCTACAACCGACGAATGAAAGTAGAATTTCCTACTCATCCACATATCTATCAATTTATAGATACATTACGTATGGAACATGAGTACCAACATCATGTTGCTGAAGAGAGTCAGGTTCAACTACGAAGACGTAAGAAAATTTACGATCAAATTGATATTAAACTTGCTATGCTTCATGAAGAACACAAGAATAAACAACTAAGCGATGTCCAATTGGCTATACAATGTGGCCGTGCTGTCAAGACACGGCTATTCAAAAAGTGACAATAGAAATTTATACTTCATTATTGTTGATTCTATATTGTAATTTTTTTTTATAAAGCTCTACGATACAAAAATACCACTGCTTGACTGCTAACCAACTAGGGACGAATTGAGAATCAATTAAGAGTGATCTATTTATGTAAGGGACGAATTGAGAATCAATTAAGAGTGATCTATTTATGTAAGGGACGAATTGAGAAAAACATTTAAGAGGAGAATCGTCTAATTGACTAATTTGGGACGAATCGAGAGTAAACCGAATGTACACAGTCAAAAATGTCCGAAATTTGGCGTTTTAACGTGTGTACATGAAAAACGCGAAGT
>CAJNOL010005257.1:0-12195 GCA_905250125.1 Rotaria sordida
CTATTAATAAATATTCTTCCCTCTTTCAAGAGACGCAAAAACCATTACAAGATCATTTTCATCATTAACACTTACAACCAACGTAAATCCACTCAATTTATGTTTGCCGTCACTAACACTGGCAACAAATTCAAATCCACTCGACTTGCTTCGTGATCGAAAATGTCGACAAGAAACTTTCAGAAAACTTAATCAACTCATCTTCAGCATTCAACAACAAAAAGGAAAAACAATAAAAAAAGAAATATATGAGCTACCACCATTAGTCAAATAAATTATCCGATGTTCATATCCATCAGACATTGATAATAAAAAGTTTTTACAAAAACCAGACATCATCTTCACTCTGCAACCATTTATTGAACTGTTTCGTATGTGATTGGCGTTTTTGCCAATCATTTCCAATTCGTTATTCATTTTTTTATAATTATCTTAAGAACATATAACTTCTATAAAAATAATAGCAGTACAATTGATTAATATTAGATTAATGGAATACTTTGGAACAGGTTAAAAAACTGCATTCTTAAAAAAACTTTAGGTTTTTGTGGATACATTCCCGCGCAACGTGCTTGAACTATAAATATTCAGTGTTGAGGATAAAATATAAATATATAATCTTTATCTTGAATGTTGGTATGCGCTTAGCGGCCACTATAAAAGTATTCTATTCAATGCTGCTCCAAGTGGCAACGCAGATTTTTCGAAAATCAAAAAATTTTGAAAAATTACGAAAAATTTGTGTAAAATATGATAGTAGGGGGTCCAGTTTTTTATCAATAAGTCCGTGAAAATCTGGTCGTTTTGCAAAAAGCTACCTATATTCGGAAAGAGGAAGCTTTGGCACATCTTCCTATGTAAAAAACTCAATTTTGATTTTTTTTCGAAAAATTGGGTTTTCTAAGGGGGGGGGGGGACTTAAAGAGAATGATATCATTCTTTGGGGTAATGACACATAGTCTGACAATTCACTTGATCTGAATGTTGCTAAACATATTGGGGCAATAATGAAAGATAGAGTTGAGCGAAAAATATTATCGGAAACTGTGAAGAATCGTTATAAGCAAGAGACCTTAAAAAAGCATCTCATAGATGTTCTGACTAACATGGAATCAAATGTGGAACTATTTGAGACTCTTCTATGCTCGTATCCGTTCCGTCTTCAGGCAGTGAGAAATGCCAATGGAGATGACACCGGAGATGAGCACAGGACAAGATTTTTCATCCTGTCCTTCTAGCCAGCTCTGTCCTGGCGAGCGGCAGGACAGGACAAAAATCAAAATCGCGTCTTGTCCTGTTGACAATCTCTGTCCTGGTGAGCGGCAGGACAGGACAAAAATCAAAACCGCGTCCTGTCCTATTTTTGTCCTGTCCTGCTTTGTCCTGCTGACTTTTTCTGTCCTGGCGGGTGATAGGATAATACATGAAAACTTTCTTCTAGGTTATTTTGCTAATTCATTCCATTTTTTTCGAGCGATAGAGAGTCGATCACGAGAGTCTTTAATCTAGGTATCGTTGATCAGGAATGTGCTGACAGGGGGATAAGAAGGTCCGGACCCTTCCAGTTTTGAAAAAGTGGATTGCTATAGTAAAACTGCACTAGAACGTTTGTTTTAAAATCTCAATGTAAGAAATTTATCCTGAGATGGGATACAGGGACCTATACCTAGGGCCCCCTACTTTTTTTTCTTTGGGCACATCTCTGTCGTTGATCAAAGCAAATATTATTATTATTTACATTAGACCTAATCTATTGTTTACTATACTCAAATATCAGAAATACACTCTATATCATCACTTATTTTATAAGTACAACAAAATATAGTAAAATCTTAATTTTATATTTTGATGACACATTCATGACAAGAAAAAAATACAAAAAAAAATGACCGTGATTCATTGTAACATCATTATCTTATTTTATACTAGATACTATCTATGAAAAGTAATAACAGCATAGACTTTTATCACAAAAAACAACTATTATCATAAATAAATGTACTATAACAATTGAAACAACTAATATATCCTGATATTCTTTGAAGTACATCATGTTCAGCTAATTTTCCTAGATAACCAAAGACTTTCGACAAACCTATTAATGGTGTTGAGAATTCTTTTTTTTTATCATATTATATTTGTGTTTCGTATTTAGATAATTGTTTAATTTTTGAGGAATTTAATGTGTTCGATGATGAAGAAATTTTACTAATGCTCATGCTGAATATTTATTTTGAAAGTCAATAAATCGAAATAAATGAAATATAAAGTAAAATAAAAAACACTCAAGGTGAAAAAAACAAAGAACACTTGTTTCGTGTTGGTTTCTCTTTGTATTGTGACTGAAAGTTTCTGAATCATTAATGATCACATCTAATTGGTGCATTTTTTTTCAACCAATATTTGAATTAGTGTTATAATTCATTCTCATAGCGATATCTATCACTCACCACATACGTCGAGTGTTAAAAAGTGACGCGTCGAAAATGATAGTCGTTTAAAAAAATATGAATAACAATAGAACGAGAAAGTTCACACGAGAAATTTTTCTGTCCTATTCCGTCTTGTTCTAATCACTATCTTTCCTGGCTGGCGGCAGGACAGGACAAAGTTCGAAATCACGTTCTATCCTGTTTTGTCCTGTTGGCAATCTCTGTCCTGGCGGGCGGCAGGACAGGACAAAAATCAAAATCGCGTCCTGTCCTGTGCTCATCTCTGGTCACGAATAATGCAGCAGTCATTTTTATGAACATCAGTATCAATTGCTCATGCTGATTCTATTGAACAGTTCAAATCAGTCGATTCATTATAGATTTTTACTTTCAGGCACCTACCGCCCCCCTCCCTCAGAAACGACTTCTCACCTAAAACGGACCATTTGGACTGAAACTTTCAGGAACAAGTGGTCCTGGTGAGATACGCTTGTGATAAAAATTTCAGCTCAATACACCCGAGTAGATCGAACTTAAGGCCTGTTTTCATACTCCTAGGAGAATGGGAATCACTCAGTCGTAGTAAAGGCTAGAGAGCTCGGAGTGGTGTCAAATTAAAGCTAGTCTCTGTGCGCAAATTTTCATCAGACGGACTTTTGAAACTTCTTTCTATTCATTTTTTATGACCATTTTACTGGGCAGGTCTGAAAAACACGCCACTCGAACGACAGTAAATTCCACTTTTCTCAGCCCAGGAGAAATGTATCAAAAATCCGTCTGATGAAAAGTTAGCCCTGATTCAGAGCTTTAAAACAAAAAAAAATATTGAATAATACCCAAGGTCGGGATGGAGTGATTCCAATTTTCCTGCTGAGAAACCATATTCTGAGAAAATGCTAAAAAAATTTTTAGAAATGGATTTTTTCGTTCAAATCCAGAGCAAGCCATATTACAATGGTATATTCCATTGCACCATTTTAAAGGACGTAAAAAATGAAGGTAGCTAGCGCTATCTGACGTGCTGGTTTATATAAAAATATTCTATTCAATAATAATGCAAGTGGAAGCGCAATTTTTCTGAAACTGAAAACCTTGAAAAACCATGGAAATTCCTCCGAAAACATGGTAATCGATTTAAAGTTTCATGCGATAAGTCTTTGAAAATCTGATCATTTTCCAAAAAACTATACATATTCTGAAAGATGAAGTTTCGCTGCATCTTCCTATGATAAAAGCTCAGCTTCGATATTTTTCTGAAAAACTTGATTTTCTGAGGGGGGGGGGGGGCTTAAGAAAGATTACAAATAGAAATATACTTGAATTTATTTTTTCTTGTCTGTTAAATATGTTACAATTTTATTTTTGTTAGTATTGACTAGCTTTCTATTGCGAGCAAAATATGGAATATTTAACAATCGAGATGAATATCTATTTTCTGTATTTGAAAATACATTAAATAAGTCAAATATTTAATAATATCTATTCATTTTATGTTAAAACAAGAATCGATTTCATTTGAACTTGTTTGTTATTCAAAATGAACGAGCATTTACAATGTATATTCTTGACAATTATAATCGAGCAAGTCAAAATTACAGATCATTGTTTCTTGGTTTGTTTTTTTATTTTACAAATATACTTTGTTTTACTATGAAGAACTTATTAGAATTCATCATAAATTACAAAGTTGTTCGGGATGTTGTTATTTTAGTAGTTGTGAAAGTTGTATGCAACAAATTACTATTGAATGTTCACTCAGACAAATTATTGGAACTGTTCAATAAGAGTACTAACATGATTATTGAGACAATCATCGTTGTTCTATTATCTGATCATGCTCTTGTTTAGTAGTAGTCCTAGTGATATGAATTACATTATTAAAGATGAAACTATTCGAAAATAACCTCATTAAAAATGAAATCATTATCAATACAAATTTTCAACTAATTAATTATATGTCTAGTCTAAATTTTCCGTTTTATTTTAGAGAATTGTTGAACAATATTTTTATTAATCTTAATTTTTAAAATAATATTTATACCGAATTTGTAGAATAGGTTTTGTTTCTTATTAGAATTCAATTTTCTCTATTTAATATTTATTCTATGTTTTTAATAAATTAATAATGACATTGTGAAACTCGGATATATTTTCGAACAAAATAATGAATATGAGTTTTAAGTCAAAGTTTTCCGATTTCCTCCTCCCCCCATTATAGATCTTAGCAACTGGGATTACCAACGTTGAATGACATTAATAACATAGCTTAGAAGATTCTAGAATCTTTCTTGAAATTTAAAAGGGTAGAATCCGTTTTTCAATATATTGAATAATGCAATTTTTTAGGTTTGTACAGATGAAAGTTTATATTCAAGATATCAACGATCATGGATAGTGACATATTGATTTGTCACGATCATCATATGATCAATATAAAAAAAAAAACGTCAATTGATCAAATTTTACCTTTGGAAAATATTCAATATCAGTATTTGTTAGTTGATCAAGACATATATAATAGTATGTTAATGTCTGCTACTGTAGATATAAATGATATATATAATAGCCTTGTTTACTATTTAATTCAATATTTATAATAATAAAAAATTAAAATAAGAAGAGCAAAAAAGAAATTGAGACATTCTAAAAAAAAACATTTCTGTTCAAAATACTGAAATAAAAAAGGCATAGTATTTGCAAACAATCGATCGTCATCAGAAAAGAATTATCATCGTTTAGAAATTTCACAAATTGCGTATTTTGTATTAGTATAATGCAGGTAAAGAAGACATATAAGTTGCACATTTCAATTTCAAAGGAGCTATACTAACAAATTTTAGACTAGCTATCTGTACACTTGTAATCGTATTTATTTGAGATTTTATTTGAAGAAATAAGGTTACTGAATTTTGAATTAGTGAAAAGTAATTGTAGGTGAATTTATATTTTTGCAATTGTTGGATATTAATCGAACAACAGAAAAAAAGATTGTCGTCATGAAATTTATTTTTATATTTCTGTTGTTAATTTCATTAAATTCTGATACTAAAATGAAAATTCTTGTACTTAGTGTTCTTTTTCTTATCGTAAGTTTTTATTTTCAAATATATTGATGTTGATTTATCTTTAATCTTTAAGACATTGGGAACTATCAAATGATTCATTTACATAACTAATATTCAATCTTTTAATGATTGATTATTTAAAATCAATCGAATAATATTTATTGATATTATGATCTATTTCTTAGATTTATCTTGTTGTCTTTTATAATTATTTTTATTTGCAAACTTTACATTAATTTATTTTAAGAGAAATTTAAATCAAGAAAGTTTATTTTCTTTCCTTTTTGGTTAAATATTCAATGGAAGTTTTGCTATTAGTAGCAACAATGTTATTTGATTTTTATTTTTGATAAGAAATTTCACGAAATAAGAATTGAAGATAAATATTCGAAAGGAATATGACTATATAATAAGTTGTAATCTTGTTTAAGTTGTATTCGATTCTATTTTTTTTTCTTCAGTTAACTAGACTGACATATATACAACATAAATATTAGACATCTAAATCAAATTTTTAGCTAGAATTTGAGATTTCATTTTTGTGTGTGTTATAGTCACAGAAATACAATTGATATAAAACTCATTGAAATTTTTTCAATTATTTCTTCAAAGAACACGAATAAAAAACATTAGAATTATTTGATCAATGTCTAATAGCGAGTTACTTTTAGTTTTCCTTGTATGATTTGTGCGTTTTATCACTTGCAATTTCTTTTTTTTACAAAGTACTTATTTTTTTATCAAATTTTTAAGATGATTACGATGCGAAATGTCGAAGAATAGTTATGATGAATACTTTTGAATTTTTATTTAACAAACATATTGATCCTGATGTTGTTGAATATAAAATTTGCTGATATATTAACATTGATGTATGTCTTTCTGTTTTTTTGTTATGTTTAAAGAATTTCGATTTTGTAAATCTCATTCAAACCATCGGTTTTTATTTAACACCCATCATAAAAAGACGAAAAAATTTTCACTAATAATCCAAAAAACAAAAAATCCTATGAATTTTATATTCCTCAAATCTTTCTAATTATAAGAGGTAGAAAGCTAAAATTCTAGTATCGAATATATCTATGTGTCTAGTATATATTAATCTATTCTATTATAAAAACATATATATGAAAAGAATATTACTTTAAATAAGGATCAAAATTTACTAGAAATTCTGATTCGAAAAATCTAATAAAGTTTGTATTCGAATGATGTATTATTTTCTTGAGTCATGCTCGATAATAATGTCAAGAACAAAAGAAATAAGAAGTAAAATTATCTTTTAACTTAGCGATTATGAAAGTAGTAATATTAGTGTGGATGCGGGTGAATAGAATATCTGCACCCACACTTGTGACACACATCATTGTTTTGCATTAAAATTCACATCTACATTCAACAATCGTATTAAAACATATAATAAAATTTTCTCTCTCGTTCTTTCTAGTAGATAAATTCTTCAAAGATTAATATTCAACTTTATTACTACAAAAAAAAATAATCATGAATAATAACTATAGTTCGAAAAAAATGAGAATCTTTTCAGATTCGAATTCTTTACTTAACCATATTCTTTCTTCGAATTTCAAAATATTTTATATGTCACTATTTAGTGATAAATTGTTAATATTTAATGAAAAGAGTCACTACTCTAGTTCATTTCATAATATCATTAAATAAATGAAGAAAGATAAAATGAAAAATATCTATAGATGATTAATACTTCCAAATATTGATTCATCTCAATATATTATATTCCATTGATATCAATACGAAGGTGTGGGTGCGTGGGTGTATCCTTATTCCTCGCATCTAAACCACACCTACATCCTCATAATTCATTTAACTTTTCGAACTTAAATGATATAGTTTGGAAAATATTAATAGATAATTAGGTCTAATCTATATAAAAGTAATAAAGGATGGGAATTAGTGTGAGAGTTAAAACTAATTTTCAAAAAGTTGATAGTTGAGAAAAATGGCAAAAAGTTTGAAATGTTTATAACTTTCAACTTTTTAATTTGTTGACCAGATTTAATTAAATTGAAATGATAATCACTTTGATTTATTGACATGCTCGATAGAATAAATGAAAATACAAGTATTTGAAATATCTTTCACTTCAAAAACAAAAGAAGGTATATTTCAGAATTCAATATTAGGACAATTAGTCGCAATGACATAATTCGATTATAATTTATATTGATTTTTCAACAATGAAGTGATTATTCAATTAAGTTTGAAACATCTAATCCAATGACTATAAACATTATTTGAAATATTGCTAATGATCAAAATTCAATTTTTGATCTTCAACGATACGATAATCCTTTTGTCCGCATAAAAAGTTAGGTCACAGCTCACGACTTCTAACAATGGAAAAATACTTTGAAAGGACTAGCAAAATTAAGCGTGCACTGATATATATATATAGAGCAACTTCGACTCCATCAAAAAAAAACAACTTCTAATCTATTTCTATTTTAAATCTTTGCATTTTAGTATAAACTCACTTCATTAGTAAAAAATAAGTATAAATTATAATTGAATCTTGTCATCGTAATGTATTGTCTTGCAACGAGTTGTTCTAGAGACAGATTGTTCTGCGATAAATTATTCATTCATCCATAATTCTGCTTTGAATACGTCATAATGTATTCATTTACGATCTATGTTTTATTCTATTTGTATGTCGAGCATCAATGAGGCAATCTATTCTTTGTTGAATGACTTTGCAGAAAACTCGGGATTATAATTGTTTTCATTCAGAATATAGTAGCCAAGCATGCATAATCTTGAATAGAAACTGTGACTTTGAAACTTTCACAGTAGACTAAGACCAGTCAAAAGTTGGAATTATCACAACTTTCAGCCACAGTTATAATATCAACCAAGATCATAACTATGAACCGTACTTATAACCTACAAAACGAATTATGACTACCAACTGTATTTATAGGTTTTGATCATAGTTATAGTCATGAACTTTAGAATTATTACCAGTTTCATTAGAATCACTAATCAACATTACCTTTAACGTTGTTCATGATTTCAGACTAACTAAAACTATTAGTCATATCCGTACCACAAATACGAGAGGTTTCTGCAGGCATCAACATGATATCAGTCGCATACTGTCCCTGAGTAATGTAACAAGGAACTTTCTTCGAGTTTGTCTTAAAAAAAGACAATGGTTGCAGCTTCTGTTCTTTTAATCTTTCCTTTCCTTTGCACTCATCATCTTGATTTCTTTATTTTCTTGTTTCTCTTCTTCGTTCATCGACATATCAACAAGGAGAAACAAGAGAAAAGTAGAACAGAATACGTGTAGATTTAATCTCAGCTGTTCGTAACGGGAAGATAATCATTGATTCTACAATGTAAAGTATATTATCTTACATTTATTCTCGAGCTTGACGTATAAACAGACGAAAACATAGATTGAAAATGAATATATCAAAAAGCACTCAAAGAAGAATTCTGAAATATTGCTTTTTTTGAAGTAAAAGACGTTTCAAATACTTGTATTTTCATCTATTCTATCGAGCATATCAATAAATCAAAGTGATTATCATTTTAACTTAATTAAATCCAGTTAACAAATTTATGAAGTTGAAATTTATAACTCAGCTAGTTTTAACTCCCACAGTGATGCGAATGAAACTGAAATAGCTAAGAAACTATCAGGGCTATCTCTCAATGAACCTTGAAGTATAGAATCGCTGCTTTTCATTAAATAGATCGCTTAATTTTAAAACTCGAACATGTAAAAACGTGTTTAAATTGTTAAATAATTTCCAAATGATTAAAAGCGCACGATCTAACACGTTATGAATGCATAAAAATATTTAACACCGTAAAAACACGTTGATACATCTAATGAAAATGAAGCCATAAGACTGCATGTTTTTCAAGGTTATTATGGGTTAGAATTTTGAACGATTAAAAATCCGTTTGAAAGTTTAAACGCGTTTTTTTAATCGATTTTGTCTGCCTGTGGATGATCAAATGAACTGAGCAGCCTCTAGAATGCTACATTACTATGGACACAATTGTGTGTGTGGCTTGTTTTTCTCTTTCTTGCTTTTGCTCAATCTTTGAAACACTTATTTTACATTTCTTACAGTTTTTTTTTCACCCACTCGTCATCAATGTTCTCTCAGTCAAAATGGAGTGGCATATGTCGGCATTCTTCTTTCAATGTTCATTAAAACACAGTAATTATCTTCTTCATGTCAATTCAAAATTGGAAAAAAAAGACAACCAGCAAAATGACATGCTACTTGTTAATGTGCTTTTCTTGTGATTCAAAGAGTGGAAAGAAATATTTCATACGCCTCAGCATAAGGTAAGCTATTAATATGTGTGCAATAACGATCGGTTATAAGGTTAAAACGTGTAATCATAACATGTCCCCATCCAAATGAGCAAAACTGACGCATTCATTTTTGATATTATTTTATCATAATAATACAATGTCTTCTTCTTCGTCATCGTCAACGTCATCTACCATTATTAGCGAAACCGGGATTGATCTGTCGCTAACGAACATTTTCACATTGATCAATTCGAGTTTGATTTGTCTCTATTCATTTCTGATTGTCTTATTATTTGCATTGCGTTATCATCATTGGGTAAATAAAGAAGTATCTCTGGCTTTTGTCTTAAATACCTATGTAGCCATATTTCTATTTTCTATAATTTCACTCACTATGAATGTTGCCACGTTAATAGGTGATTTTCATCTCATCGATGAACGACAAGAGGGCGATTCACTTTTATGTCGCGTTCAAGGCTTTTTGTATTATGTATCCGGCGCAGCGGTATTCTATGCACTTGCTCTTCAAGCGTTTTTTCGTTTCATGCATGTTGTCTATTCTCGAAAGGTCATTTTTCAACGTTGTCAAACACAACTCATATTGGTTGGAGTCGTCTGGTTTCTCTCATTTCTACCTACTGTCATATCAGTACTCTCATCGAGATCCATAGTCTTTCTAGCTGAAGAACACTATTGCTCAATGGACGCCAATGCAAGACCCATAGCAACATTGATCATACTATCATGTAACTATACATTGCCCATCTCGTTTTTATGTATATTGTATATACGTGTCATTATTTTCATACGTCAATCAACTGAACGTATGGCTGCTGCTGCACGACAACAGATGAAAAGAGATGTGATTGTTTTGCGTCGAATTATCCTAGTTGTGACTATTGTTCTAGTTCTCGGTGCACCCGGACCTATTTTTATCGTCATGCGATTTATCAATGGTCGACTTCATCCACTCGCTTATCGCATTACGTGGCTAACGGGTGTGATTGGTATCCTTTTTCTCTCGTTTGCACTCTACATTATAACACCACAAATGAAAATAACTTTGATGAAAATGACAGTACGTTCAGTTAGAGTGGCAGCAAGAACGACTGAATACCGATTTTAATCTATATTTTAGTTAAGCCTCTATAAGACAGTGAAATTATAGACGAACGAACTGAGAATCAAAAATGATTTTGGATCGCTGTATGTTCAAGTTGTCAGAGAACATCATCTATAAAACTACACACTTCTTGTTAGCTTTTTTGTTCATAGTGTATTTCGAAAAATAATACAATCCATTCTATTTTGAAATGGATGATAAGACATTTTTCCCCATGGCTTGCATTAATAAGATTGTCTCTGCCTTCGATCATTCTCATAATGGAAGATATCGATGTGAATCTTCTCGATTAGACTAGGAAACAAATCTACTACCGATATCATTTTTTAAATAGATCGGTCGATTACAAAATTCTGGGTATTATTGACGAAACCGCACAAGTCGGGTGTGGATGTGAGTGTCGAATAAAGAGATGTCGAAAACAGTTCTCTGCAAAATTGTTTATGTCAGTGGTTGTTAAAATAACTTTTAGTATGACATTGAGCCTTGACAAGGAAAGAGAATGACTGATGGTTTATGATTATTGTCTTACTAGTAATTTGCTCCTAAGCTTAGTGAATTCTGACATCTCAAAAAAGAATGAATCTAGATTTTGATAGTCTTTTATATTGTGCATCTTTTGACATATTATTCAACAGATAAAAAATGTACAGGTTTTTAGTAAAGACTACACATGTTCTATTATGAAGAGTATGAATAATCATTCTACTAAGTAACCAGATATTAAGCCCCCCTTCCCCTCTCAAAAGAAAGTCAATTTTTGTCAAAAAAACAAAACTTAAGATAAATGCATGGGAAGATAGCCCGTTGTTTAGTCTTTCATGAGTGCTTATAACTTTTTATTTGACATCTTGTTTGTTCTCCGAAATTTTCTTTTTTTTTCAATTAAGCTTTATTACAATCATATAAAAGAGTACTTTTATAATTAGAGCATCATTTTTTGAATTTTTTTCCTGTATCTTTTCCATAAATAGTAAGAATTTGGAGAAAAAGGGTTATGTCATATTTTACATCTTAACATGCTCTTTCAAATAAAAAAATAAATTAATATATAAAATGAAGGTCAACAAAGAATTTCGAGTTACTAAATGAACTATTTTTGACTCTTTTTTCATGAATATCTCCTGCAAATAATCATGATATAGAGCTGAAAATTTCATGCAATTTTAATATTCCTAAGTCAAAGTCGGTTTTCGAGGAGTAGGGGTGGTTTAAACAGTCGATGTTTCTCTGCAGTAAACTGTATTTAAAAGTTCT
>CAJNOL010005258.1:0-12193 GCA_905250125.1 Rotaria sordida
CAAGTCTGACAAAAAGACTACTAAAACTAAAAGATACTATACACAATTTCAAAATTTCAAGAAATTCAATTAAGAGACACTATATTTTGCTCATATATTATTACCTAAACATTCAATTACTTCCGATACATTTAGTAAATATCCTATATTCGAATCATCACAAAAATTTTTAGATAAATCAAGAGCATTGAACAATAACTGAATACAGCAAGAAAAAGAATTATAAGAGGCAAGCAGATACATTTATAGAGTTTCAAAAATAACTATTTTGTATCTTTGAAGAATTTTCATTGGTATGACATGTATTAAAAAGAAAAGATAATGTTTAATAATTTCTCAGTTATTTGAAATCGATAGATTAGACATAGATTGAAGAAATCTTTTTGTAACCAATTTGGTCCCAAAAGTCACAGTCATCTTTCAAATAAGTATTTCGAACATCTAATGGATCTTGAAAGTACAAATAAGGTTCATCAATATTCATTTTTGACCATACTATTGACTGCGATACTGGTTGATTTGTATCATGAGTCTTGGCAAAATTAGTCCAATAAGTAGCCATACTCGTTGCAACACGTTTGCCAGCATCTGTAAAATTAACCCATGCTGATTCAAATGTATAAGGTAGTTCACCAGCATGACAGACATGATTATTGCAAAACGTTTCATTTTCCCATCCATCAAAATCAAGTGGAAAACCAAAAACATACGAATATGAAGCAGCTTTACGAGCATAAATACGTGTTGAACATGCAAACACCCATTGTGTTGCTATTTTAGACATGAGTGGCCGCAGATCATCAACTTCACCAGGTGGATAACGTTCCAATACTTTAAATGCATGTTCACGAAACGTGAACATTATAACTTCAATATAAAACGATAATGTGACTGGTTTAGTCCACGCTTCATAGACGTAAAAGATTGCTTCTTCAGTTAATGTACCAATTACAAGTGGTTTAAGTGGAAAAGATGTATTCTTTACCACTTCGATAAGCTGACCTTTTACAATATTATTGTCAATTACAGGTACCCATGGCTCAAAAAATAGTAAAAAGTCCAACGAAGTCAACATGCTATTTACTTTTGTTTGAGCAGCAGCTACGTCTTGATAAGATGCTTTACGCAAACAGTTTATATCTCCAACAGCACAATGAAGTTCTTCAGCGAGAAGAGTAGCAGGTGTAATATATTGCTCATAAGTTCTAAATTCAAAGAGAACAATACTATTCTATATTCAATGATCATTATTATTACCGAAATGGAATCGCCATCGGAGCACTTTGAATAATACTCGCCTGAAAGAACGATTGCATCTCACTTGTTATATGATGCAAGGCCACTGATTGTGCTCCAGCACTTTGACCAAATAGTGTTATCTGTAAAATGAAATGAAATTTATTTAAATTTGTTCTTGATCTATATAGAAAACCTGATTAGGATCGCCACCGAAAGATTCAATATTTGCTTTAATCCAGGCAATAGCCAATCGTTGATCAAGAATACCATAATTACCTTTTATATCGTCTGGTTTAGTTCCCGTTGCAAGGAAACCAAGTACACCTTTAAAAGATTCGATAACAAAAAAAATATGAATCTACTATGTTAAATTGCATTTACCAAGACGAAATTGTATAAGAGCGATAATAACATTCGTAGTATTAACAATTCGTTCAGATTCATAGACTGGTACCGAAGCATCAAGATATTGAAAATTACCACCAGGAATAAAAATCATAACGGGTAAACGAGATGCTGATGATGAATTACTCGGCAGGGGTGTAAATATGTTCAAGTAAAGACAATCTTCAGAAAACTAAATTGATGTAAAAGAAAATAATGGAGAATATTATAAGGTAATAATAAAATAGATTGTATATTTATCTACTATTGTAGGACAAAGAATTGAAGGAATACCGCCACATGGTGGTTGAGGACAAGCTGGAGCCCGTGTTGTAGCATTTAACACTTTTGGAGTCCATTTTGAAATTGGTACTGGTAGATTCCATCTTTGAATTCAATATGAGATGTTTATGATGAACATTTTATAAGAACAGCATACCTCAAGTCACCGATAGGTGGCTGTGCAAATGGAATTCCGTAAAAAATACGAGCCATATCTGTTTCATAACCAAGTACGTCCCCATACTCAGTAGGAACTATAATTGTTCGATTAGCTTGTACAATTTCAAGTAAACAATTGATCGTAACGAATGTAAACACAAGAAATGTTCGCATGCTTAAATTAGCTAGTGGTAAAAATATTTAGTATGAAGACAATGTGTTGTGTTATTAATATAAATACTGATAAGAGAGAGAGATAAATTTACTGAGTATCTTAAAAAGACAATGCATTGTTTGATGTAGTTTTAAAACATGCTGCTTACAAATAAAAGACTTCTATTCTTCCATTATTATTATTGGAGAAACAGCTCAGTAATCTTTTTTTTTGTTGTTTAAGTCGTAAAAAAATTATGAAGGTCAAAGTTTGCTATATGTTATCAGCGGGTTTCAAACTATATCATCACAAAAGAACATTATACTAAAAGATAACCTAGTTTTTTTTCATTCAATATTCAATGATAATGAAAGTTATTATTTATTGTTGCAAACACACTGTTAGTCATTTGATACGCATCATATTATTAATCTCTTATATTAATCTGTTCTTATTAAATCAGTAAAAATTATCACAATCGATACATACATATATATATAACACTTCATAATATAAATTATGAAGGACTATTGAAGCTTTTTTTGTTAGAGTTGTACACCATCTATGACTTATATTTCTTCCAATATTTTATATACTTCAGATTTTTGATCTTTCGAGTGAACGTTGATGATGATGTAGGATATCTTCTATATATTATGTGGAATTAAATGAATGTTATCATAAGTACAATGAATCATAATTCTTCTCAATTTATTTCAAAATATTTTGAATGTAAACTATTACAGATCTAAATAGATGCTTTTTTAGTCGATCGCCTTTCTTAAAAAAAGATCAAACTCAAAGAATACTCAAACCACAGACTGTTTGTATTTGCAGAACAATGTTGCGTTTGAAGTGTATTAGATAAAGATATTATTTGTTAAAAAATTGAGTTTTTCAAAATACAACTATGGTTTTAGTATGTACGAAAGTAGAATAAAAAAAATAGATTATAGACGTATCTGTTACATAAATTATATATTTTTTTGTCGCTATAGCAGCTCTAATATTGTTATCGATTCTAGCACTTGATTTAAAGAAAAAGATGATAACATGCATAAGCACCATTATTTTCTCCACAAGAAAAAGCAACGTTCGTTATAATGAAGAAATCTGTTTATATTTGTGATGGTAAAGCATGCAATTGATGTTAATACTTCACATTACTATCATTTGTCTTGCTCTATATTTATAATGGTTTTTACTGAATAGAAGACGTGCAACGCGGTTGAGAAGTCAATGAAATATATCATGCGATGGACACAGTAGTCTTCTTAAATAATGTATGCTTAAACAGAGTGACGATAAAATAAGTTAGTCTGATAGCCATTAATACATTGAAGAAATAGAGAACTATTTAATTCGAATTAAAATGCAAAAATTGAGACCAAAAATGAAAGTTGATCTATGTTGAATTATAGTCAAGAGTTTCTTAAAGTTCAAATCATGAAAAAAAAAATTAGTATTTATACAGAAAACGAAAGAATGCAGACAACATAAAGGAATCCATAGTAACACATAATAATGTATAATTATATAATATTGGCATTCCATTGCAATAATCAATGTGTTATAAATAAATAAATTTAATTTTCATATTAATCATAACAATAATTATGATAAAACTCCATTTTAATACATATAATATATTATACCTTATGTTAATTAATCAGTATACTATTGCCTGAGAAAAAATTCTTATGAAAACTTATAATATATAATATAAAAGTAAATTTAAAACTATATAGTTAATAAATCATTTATTGAAATTTTACTATAATGCACATTTTGTGAAAGTTACAGATTAAAATATGAGTATTAGTCAAGGGAGAAAAAGCTGATTTCAGGTGATTCTGAATGATTCTAGGGATGCACCAGTCCTAGTTCCGATTGGAAGACAGGGTACCCGTCCGGTCGAAGTCCCAGTCGGACTGGATACCATCCAGCTCTATTGGATAGCCTGTACACAGACCTAGAGTTGATTCGATAATCAGTATTTATTTTTTGACCAAAAATTTTCGCGATTAAGGAATCCGAATCTGCCATCAGTTTCTTAAAATTTTGAACTTGATTTTTTTGATCAAACAGTAGGCTTTTTAAGAAAAAAATAATTTTTTTTGTAAAGTTTGACCAAAACTTTTTGGAGATCGAGGAATCTGAATTTGTAATCATTTTCTTAACATTTTGAACTTGTTTTTTTCACTAAACAAAAGATTTTTTCAGACTCCTGAAAAATATCGATTTTCTCCAGAATTATCGAAATTGAGATAAATTCATAGAGAAATAGCCCGTCATCTGCTCTTTCATACGCGACAAAAATTTTTGTTTGGCACCTCTTTTTTTTCCGAAAATTTTGAAAGATTTTCATTTTTCTCAGAGCATGTGTTCAACGACGTAGCGCCAACAGAACTCTATCATAATAAAAGATAAAATCAAACATTTTTTTTTTGTTTGAAAGCTTGTGTCTAGAGCTAGTCCCCTCGTAGTCCTTTTTTAAAAATAAGTCTTTTTTTTATCATATAAGAAAACACCTCTTTACAAACAGAGCCACTTTTTTAGAGGTTTTTTATCAGTGATTAAACTTGTCGTCTCTTTTCTTCGCTTAAAAAGTAAGAGTTTACAAAAAAGGGCCATGAGAGAAGCTAGCCCTAGACATAAGTTTTCAAACAAAAAAAAAAAAATTTAAATGTATAAAATGAAGGCCCAGAGAGAAATCTTGGCACTACAATAGAGCTATTTTTGACTCTTGTTTGTTGAATATCTCTATTAAACGTCATGATATAGGACTGAAAATTTTACCGTAGCCATTGCTCACCAGCTCTAACATATCCTGAAAGTTTCATCCAATTTGAATGTTCATGGCCTGAGATTGTTTTTTGAGGCGAGCCTTAACACAACATGATCCAACATTAAAATATCATGAAACAGTAATTCATATTTATTCAACATCTACGGTCTTGGTATTTGGTTAAAAATGATTGTGAAAAGATTGAAAATTTCCATATTAATAAAATTTTTCATTAAAATCTTCTACATTTGTTTCATTTATTAGATATTGAATTAAATTTCATGTACTATTGCTTTCATACACAGCTTATTTAGTAATCTCATATTCTTCGTCAGGCTTTACTCTGTGCAATTACTTTTTTTATTGGAAAGATCATGTAAAGTCTTAGAATCTAAGGATATCTTTTTTTTTCGAAAATTCTTACTTTTCATTTGGATGGAAAAGATGACAAGTTCAATATTCTCCCAAAAAGAAAGCCTCTAAAAACAGGAATCTAATTATAGAAGTGCTTTTATATGTACTAAAAACGCCAAGATTAATTTAAAACAATCGGGATTCGTCATATCCTACAGTTAAACATATTTCTTTAAACAAAAATAATTATATAGAATACAACTTCTTCGAGAATTCTGAATTACATGATCAAAAAAGTTTAAATAATGAAAAATAAACAATATTTTTTTTTAAGTAGAAATTTTACAATATTCGAGTATTTTTTAACACTTTTAGTTATCCATCAAGTTGTAGATTTCGATGAATGTTAAAAAAAATTGTTTTTCTTCTTTGCAGCTTAGTTGAACTTGCTAAGGCGCCTTTTCAATTCATCAAAAATCCCTATACTAGAAATCATCAGACTACAGAAAGCAAGTGTCAACGGGAATTTTAAGTAGAACAAAAGAGTAGGACAATGTAGCCCAAAAATTCTTTATAGAATTTCAATTTGTTTTTTCATCTTGTTACTTTCATTTTTGTTTTATTACTTGCTTTAACTAAATGGTCATATTTGTTCTACAATCGTTAAGTATTTGAACAAGTGATGATATGGTTTCATAGAAATGATCATTGCAATCGATTTATTTGAAAATTTAAATATTTTTCTTTAACAGCTTTTTTTTCTCTCGATATAATTTAATTCTATCGAACATAATAAGTGGATTTATGTGAAAATTTATAGTATCATTTAACTTTTTAGCTCGAAATTCTTTTATTAATTTTTAAAAATTGTTTTTGTTTTTATTGATGAGTAACAACTTCTATGCTTATGACTTATTTCACTTATTAATCTTCTAATATTTTAGTTTTATCTTTGAATTTAATAATAACTTTTTGGATGTTATTATTTTGTTATAAAATATTTATTTCATGTTTTTAAGTACTTTTTTCTATTAATTTTGCATTGCAAGTACAGAAATAACACACATAGAATCAAGGCTACCATCTTTGAGGTATAATTCATTGAAGGTAGCGTCATTTTTGGCACCACTTTCAACGTATTATACCCTATTGCTGACATGCCGGAAAACAATGGATGAACAATAGGAGTAGTTAAATGAACTTTATAAAAGAATAAAGAATTAAATTTTGTAAGATACTCACAATAGAAAATTATCAATCTAAAATTATATTTCTAGAGTTGCTTATGTTAAATGCGTTGTTAAACTGTTTAAAAAAAATATTAGACTAAATTAAAAAAAGTTTTTTTTGCTAAACAATATATTTTTCATATTTAAATCATTAATTACAATTTGTTCAATGAGTCAAATATACACTGAATAATGCTTGTCCAACAGGTAAAATCTCAAACATAATTTTGAAATTCAACTGTTCATTAAGATAAAATTTTACATGGAAAGAAAATTTTAAATTTTTTTGAATTTTTTAAAAATATTTTATCAAAAAAATACCTCAAATTGCTACTTCTTTCCATTCTTCAGTTATTATAAAAATAAATCCTTCCATCAATGTAACACTATACTACGATATAAACACACAGGAAAGAAAGAAAAAAAGAACGAATCCGAACTCCCAGATTTGAACTGGGGACCTATAGGTTACTATGTTTACACCATTACAGCCTACCGCTCTGCCAGCTGAGCTAAGTTCGGATGTTGGAAGAAGATTCAAAAATACATCAGAAGATTATTTTTCTACATGAAAATAACAATCAATTAAATAATGTAGCACGTATAAATTTTCTTTTTCATTTTCTTTTACATTAATTTTCGATACTAACAAAAAAAAAAATTTTTTTTTTCAGAATTCTAAATGATAAGTACAAAATCGATATTTTTACTAGGAAAAGAAAAAAGTGTAAATGATTAATCACATTAATATGAATTTTTTGAGAACAAAATTTGTATCAAATTTTTTTTTTTTGATAATAATTACAAATGAACACTTGAATATGAATAAAGATAAACGTTAGACAAGAAAAAAAAAAAGTTAAGAAAATTCAAATAAGAATATTACAGAAAAAAAGAAAAAAATATAAATGTCTGCTTTTTTTTTTAAATCGATTACGTTGGACGAGTAAGACGTGTTGAACTAGAACTTGCACTAAAATGACGTCCATTCATTGCACGTCGTCGTTTACATCCTTCGATTATTAAACCTAATATCTAAATGAATAAAGAAAATGAGATTTTTCTTTTTTTGAAAAATAATTTATTTACTTTATTTTTATTGCTTAGTATCAAATAAATAATAATAACACATAAAATAAAAACCAAAAAGCCAGTCATAATATTGTTTGACCCATCATTCTCATCATCACTGTGTAATTTTAATTTTGGTTCTTAAAAAAAGAATGATCGAATAAATAATTTAATAAGTAAGAAAAGAAATATGATAATGCATCGAACTAGTGTTTTCTTCAATATAAGAATTAACAGACTAATCCTCACTTATTGTTCGAAATTATCCTTTTACAGAAACCGAAAATTTCGATAATGCACTCTTCTAAACCGAATATTTTTGGTTGTACATATTATTCTGATGTACATTTATTTTTCTTAGAGAGATTGTGTTATGAATTTGCAATTCTAAAAAAAAATGTAGTTTTTTCAGATATTTTTTTAAGAAAATAAGAGTCAAAAATACGATTCAACAAAATAATGCAGCATAAATATTAAAACTAACACTGAAAAATTGCGAATCGAATTCACATTGTCAAAATAAACTTGCAATGAGAACATAGATTTTATAAAGTTCTTCGAAAAAAGTTCGAAACAACAAGATTCAATTAAACTAATCCTTCGAATAAAATGAAACTTTCAATCCGAATCTGATAACTGCTAGGAAGGTATGAAATATTTTTTTGATTACAGAGAATGTTTTAAAAGTTCGAACGAAAAAAAAAGCCCGTGAGTAGCTTCTTAGCAATTCAAGGAATTCACATATTCTTTTTACAGTTTCATCACATTTCCATTAAAATCTTACTCATTATATTTCAGATAAAATGCCTACGCCTAAATTATTTTATTCATGATCAAATTCGAATAAGTCAGCATTATAAAACGATCACTAAGAATTGAATTTGGAAAAAAACCATCCCCATCTAAACAGTGCATTAGCAACATATTCTACTAATTTTGTGAAATCGATACTATCAAAATATTGATGACGTTCTGAAAGACCATAGAGTAATTACAGAAGAAAAAGTAGATGAAATTAATGACACTTGTAAAAATAAGTTATATTCAAATTTTCAGTCTATTTAATTCTTCTTCGTAGGACCGTCGAACAAATTATATCTTGTATTACTTTAATAAGAGATGTTTCATCATAATCCAATATGCTATTCGTTTTGGTAATGAGCAAGCATGTGCAATAGATCAAATACCTGATCCTGGTTCATTGCCATAAATATCCTTAACTTCATTGACTTCTTCTTCAGTAATTGCTTTAGGTCTTCTAGAACGCGATCGATTTTCGTGAGTACCAGTTTCATAAAATCGCTGAAATATGGTTCGGTTAGCGTGCTTTCGCTTCTTCAATGAAAATTTTAATGAATAAGTGATCAAACTGTAAAACAAAAAAATTTTAATTCCTTGAATTGTTGAGGAGCTATTCACGTTTTTTTTCCTTCGTGCTTTTGAAATGTCCTGTATATTTGTTTTCGATGGCGAACACATTCTACATATTTCTTTAGAAATCTTCAAAATGATCTTATAAGAATTAAATTATAATTGACTCTAACTGTCAAAGTAATATTCGTCAGATCCGAAATCTATCTGATGAACTCTAGTGATACATTGTAACTTTATTTTTTAGTGAACAATGGGTGATAAAAATATATCGATTTTCTTATTGAATTAAAAGAAATGGAATACAATATCTTACTAAGTTTAAATTTTTTCTTTGTCATCGGAGGATTGATAAGTTGATTTTCTTGAAATTTTGTTCGATTATATTGAAGTAGGTTAAAACGTGGTTCATTTTCTTCTTTATTTTCACCATCTCGTCCTATAAATATTTGTTAGTATTAAATGTAATTTAATATTCAAAATTTTGTTTTAGTACCCGTATCCTATTTCATATTAAATTAAACTGATACCTTCAATCCAATTTCGTTTTTCACCATCGTTTGATTTAAAAACAACTTCAATATCTAAAGCTTTTGGTTCTATTTAAATAAAATAATTCTTTTTTTTTTTTTTGTTGCTTCAATAATTCTAAAAATATGACTTACTTGGTCGTTCATTAATTTGTACTCGTTCTATAGAAAAAAACAAAAAAACAAATAATAATAAAACACAAATAACATAAAACTATATACCTGGTAATTCTTCATCTCGTCCTAATGGAATTCCTACTAGAAATATTTATCTTTGATTAGTTTTAATAAATGATAAACAATTAATTACCTTCATTCATTTTTCTTTTATGTACTAATTTTGATTCTGTTTCATCTATTTGTTCCAAATTATCTATAATAAAAATATGTTGAAAAATCAATAAAACTTTCATTGAAGTTTTTCCATCGTTATCAATAGATTTCAATTGATAACACAAGTTGCCAATATAAACTTGAAACAGTATTTTACATTCACACAATTAATTTTCTGATTTATTGAAACGAAATATATTATGAATATTTTATAGAAGATCGCATCGAAAACTGAAAACGATTGAATTTCGAGAAAATGTTAAGAGGTAACACTAAAGTGTATATGTAATTCATTGAAATATTAAAGAATTCAAAAAGTTTCTAATCTAATGAATATCGAATAGATTCTACTTTCTGTTTATATTAAAAAGAACAAAAAATCTTCAAATTTCCGTTCATCAATTAGCTCGATTATAATTACAAACTACATCTTAAACTTGCATTAACTATCTGAAAGTAATAAGGTCGACTATCAGTAGTACTGCGATAAAAAAAAAAGAAATATTTCCACTTCGGTTCAATCAAATGAATTGTTTCTTTTTTTTTTCGTTTGCAGTAGAAATTCATTCAGTCTTTTTTTTCATAGGGATAAAATAAACAAATACTATTATTAAGTACTATTGTTGATATCATGAAAGTCATTTTACTTGTTATCAATTAATTATCAATTAAAAATAATAGAAGTGTAATGTTTCATAGATAATTTTCAATTGTCATCTAAGAGAATCATAAGAAGAAATCAATACTAACTTTATGAATGATACTATATTGATACATTTAAAGCAAATTTTCAGAACTAGTTATTCTAAAAGTCAACAGTTACAAAATTTCGAATTTTCAAATATGAAACAGTGATTTTTTGCAAGAAACTTAGTACTCACAGCACTGTAATTGCATGCTTTAATTAGGTAATATAAATTTCAGCATCAACAATAGGCGAACTTTCTTCAGCAAGGCCAAAAAATATAACTAGACAGTAGTATTTGTGTATGTTATCGGTATGAAAAAAAAGAACTTTAAATAAGCCAGTATAACTAATAAAAAAAATCAACCTGTTCGAATAAACTGAAGCAGACATGTTTCAATTTTTTTATCGCAGTACTATTTTATGACCGTCCCTGTATTTCAACTAGAGAATCTCATTAACTGACATACTCCGTTTGAGCTCATACGTAGGGCTCATAGTGTAGATAAAAGCTTCAAAAGGATTCTTTCCATTAGGCTCTTGTTCTCGAGTTATGATCATTTTACTGGATTTCTAACCGATTTCGGAGTTTTGCGAGCAAAACCAAATCAAGAAAATTTCGCCCCAAAACAGATCTCATAGCTCTTATAATAATATCCTGCAATTTTTAGTCAAAATGAATGATTTCATCTCAAGATGTTGAATACTAAACAAATCAGACTTTCTCGAATCTTTTGTGAGGAAAGACCATTTTTTTTCACATTTGTTATCTCGGTAATAGAGCATCTATTTTCGCTGAAACTTTCCGGATATTATAATGGCCAGTAGATCCATTCTTTGACGAAATTTCAGATTGAGATTCTTCAATTTGGTTTTGCTTGTAATACTCTGCAATACACTAGAAATTCAGTAAAATGATCATAACTCGAAAACAAGAGTCTAATGAGAAGAATCTTTTTGAGGTTTTTCTTTATACTATAAGCACTACCTATGAGTAAGATGTGAGCTCAAACAGAGTGTATCAGTTAGTGAGGTTCTCTTGTCAATCACAATACAGTATACGAAAAGAAAGTTTACCCTACACATCTCTAATTTTGATCAAAAGAAACTTTGTTATTGAACATGAAAAGTTTATTGAAGATCATCTAAATCTTTTTCTTTTTGTTCAAAATTTAATTCATCTTCCAATGAACTATTTTTATTTTTTCTAATCTTAACCGTATATTGAGTTTTTTTTGTTTTTTAATTATTATCGAAAGAAATTCTTTTTATTAAACTTACTTCGTATATTTTTGGTTTTATTTATATCTTTAAAAGAAAAAATTAAATAATTACTTTAAAAAAAAAATAGAAATAGAAATAATTTACTAAAGTTGATTTGTTCTTGTTTTAAGTCTAATACTAGTTGTGTTTTATTTTCTATAATAAAACAAAAAAGAAAAAAATTTTATTTTATTTAAAACCAAAAAAAAACAATAAAATATGTTTTTACTTGTTATTTTGTCTTTGACAACATTGTGTTTCAATAATTGAGAATCTATATTTATATTATTAACTAATAATTGATCTTCTTGTTCGATTTTTTTCTTATCTATTTTATATGATCAAAAAAAA
>CAJNOL010005259.1:0-12186 GCA_905250125.1 Rotaria sordida
ATGATTCTAGTGCTCTTCCAATTACATTATCTGTCATTGTAAAAAGTATCATTTATTCCTTTATTTTCCTTTTATTTTTTAAAAATAAATGATTCATTTATCTTTATTTTTTAAAAATAAAGGGTCCATTTATCTTTATTTTTTAAGAGTAAAGGATTCATTTATCTTTATTTTTTAAGAGTAAAGGATTCATTTATCTTTATCCTTTATTATAAAGGAAAGTAAAGATAAAGAGTCACCCCTACTTGTATTTTCTCTTATTCTTTCGCTTTTCTATTATATCCGAGAAAATATCGATGGGATTGAGAAGAAGAAATTCAGGATAAGCTGCTGTTTTCTCTCATAAATGTGGAAGAGTACTACCAAAAATAACAGAAGAAGTGATTCAAGCCCTAGTGAAACATCTTGTAAGAAAGATCTTGGATCTTGAACCAAGATCTTAATATCTGACGACAAGATCTTGGCCAAGATACAAGGAACAGAAATTTTAACAGATCTTGATAATTTAGGTACAAGATAATAACGTTTTCATCTTGCACCAAGATCTTGACTTGGTAGTACCTGTTACGTATGATTTTGCTACTGCTTGGAGATAGATTGTCCCGAATCATTTAAGAAAACATGATCTTCATTCAAGGATGTTCGTGAGGACGACGATTATGAACGGTTTTCGAACTGACCATTGGTCTCTAACTTGACCCCTTGTGTTTGTAGCAGCGATCCGATTTCAGATTCATCTTCAGCGTCAAATTTTACTTCGGATTGACTATCTCGGTAGTATTTAGAGCCATCCATAAACGACTTCTAGTGATCATTTTTGAGCACGGATATTTCAGTTAAGATCTTATAGATCTGTACCGAAGATCTGATTACAGATCTTGGCACAAGATCATGATATTAATATCTGTAGCTAAATTTTCAAGATCTGTTAACATTTCTGTACCTTGTATCTTGGCCAAGATCTTGGTTACAAGATGTTGCACTAGGGAGAACATTGAATAAGATAAAGTTGATCTTTCTGCAACAAGTAACAATATGTAACATCAGTTTGTAAAAAATCAGATCGTGAAATTGTTGCTTAATTGAGATATAAAAAAATATATATATAGAAAACGCAATAATCTCTGTTAGAGAAACCTATTATCCTTATTACTCTAGAACAAAGCGGCAATAGGATAATTCTTTCTGAAATTCTTTTCTAATCTACAATTCCCATCAATAAGGAAAAGAGAATGATTCGACTTATGGACAAAGTATCAGATCTACTGGTGATAATCATCGTTGTTGGTTCCCATATGTCAACGCTAATTTGAAATGGAAAAGGGAAGCAGTTGTAATGCTTATAATTCTGTCCTCGCTTGCTGATTTGCTTCGAATATGTCGATATCAAATATTATCACAATTTGAGTTTATTTAACCAAAACTCACCATGTTGGTGAAATAGAACTGAATTAACTGTGGATTTTTATCGTATTGATTACGAAGAATGTAAAACAACAAGGACGTACCTGGTTGTGTTGGTGCAGTTAAACAAACAACCAGTATACCCATGATCGTAACTATACTTGTAAACATAGGCAATACAAAGACAGGTTTAGGTATAAAATCCAACGTCAACCACCAAAAAAGTTTCCTGGAAAAGAACAACAATGATGATATTTTACATCAAAAGAAAAAGTCATACATATTCTGCCGAATCGTGTAATTTTTTATTCGATTGATAGTGTTATTCTGAATGTTTCTTACATTTTGCGCATTTGAAATTGATCTCGGCTTCTCGTTTGCGTCGACGACAACACTATTCTTACGAAGCGAGTAGTTGACCGAATTAACGTTATTATCCATAGGAATCATTTCAATCTACAATGAGACAATGGTTAAGGAAGAACACATACATGATATGAGAATATAGATATATCTCTAACCATGCAGAGTTTCTACAGAAAACTGTCAATGCAATAATTTTGTCTAATCCATTCAGTCGATATACGTATGAGTGTACAACTTTTCTGTGCAATCTCAACGTTTTTTCAATTATTAAATAAATGTGTTTAAGGGATGCCCTTAGAAAACCGAATTTTTCAAAAAAATATCAAAGTTGTGTTTTTATCACAGAAAGATGGAGTGAAGCTTCGTCTTTCAGAATATATATGGCTTCTTGAAAAACGATCACCTTTTTAAAGATTTATCACATGAAACTTTGACTCTACTACCATATTTTCGGAGAAATTTTCGTGATTTTTAAAGTTTTTCAATTTTGGAAAAACTGCGTTGCCACTTGCATTATCATCAAAAAACATTTTTATATCGACCAGCATGACAGATGGCGTTAGCTACCTTCATCTATTACGTGCTTTAAAACGGTTCACTGGAATATATTAAAAATATACCATTGTAATATTATTTGTTCTGTATTTGAATGAAAAAATTCATTTCTAAAACTTCTTTAGCGTTTTTCGCAAAACATTGTTTCTAGGCAGAAAAATTGAAATAACTTCCACTCGGCTCGGAGTATAATTGATGTTTTTTCTGTTTTCAGGGTCTTAATCAAATGTAACTTTTCATGGTACGGATTTTTGATACTTGATTGCCGGACTGAGAAAAGTGGGATTTACTGTCGATTGAGTCACTTTTTTTAATGCTTAGTTTGAACACTATGTCCATTAAAATGCTCATACAAATGAATAGAAGGAAGTTTCAAAATACCGTTCGATGAAAAGATGCACATAGAGGCTAGCTTTAATTTAAAACTAATCCGAGCTCTGTATCTCTTATAGCGACGGAGTTTTCTCAATTCTCCCGGAAGGTAGAGAAAAAAAGCCGAAAGTTCGGTCTTGTCAGGCATATCAGGCTAAAATTTTTACCACAAGTGTTTCTCATTAGGACCAATCATTCCTGAAAATTTCAGGCCAAACGATCCGTTCTAAATGGAAAATCAATTCTGAGAGGGACTCCTTAATATATTCAGCAGACTATACAAGTTTTTTGACGATAAACTTATACTTGATCAAAACACTTACGCGAATACTGCAGTATATTAAAACAATTATCAAAGCCACTGTTTCGAATGTTTTTTTGACCACCTAACACATATTTAGTATTTACTGATCTCTGTCAAAACTAATACACATTATTTTTTCTGTTATAGTTTTTCTGTTTCCAATTCTTTTGCATGGATATACTTAGCGCATACCAAAGGTAGTGGCACCATTATCTTGTTTTTGTATAGGAAGCTCGGAGAAATTTTATTTTGTTATATAGCGATAGAGAAAATGATGCTCTATTTTTCTATGCTATTTGATCATATACTTCAACTAATATCCTAATAATAAAATTTCGATAAGAACTATTTTTGTGTAAAACGTGAGCCTGTTTAAACAAGTACTGGCTGTGGGCATTTTTGCAATAACTCAAGAACGGAAAAATAGCTAGAGAACTACGATTTTCATCGTTTAAAAGAAGAGATGAAGATACATCAAATCGTATATTACAGATTTTTTTTGACATGCATTATTTAAGTTTTTCAGTAGACTTCTTTGAAAGCAAGTCTATTCAGTGAGATGTTTATAGTGAATCCTTAAATGTTTCGTGCGTATTCAAACCGCTAATGGCAGGTCTAACGGTCTGCACAAGATTCAGTTGTTTAGAATTGATCACTCTGGAGTTATAGGTATACTAGTCGGAGTTATAAGTGATTTTTCTGACTATTTCTGTAAAAAACAAGTTATTTTTGCTATTTTGTTTTTGATAAGAAACCATTTTTCTACACCTAGAAAATTCAATAAACAAACTTCGGACATGTTAGGAATAAATGTAATATGCGGTTAGATGCATCTTCATCTCCTCTTTCGAAACTTAGAAAATTATTAGGATATTAGCTGAAGCAGAATCAAACAGCATAGTAAGATAGAGCATCGCTTTCTCTATGATTACATAAAAGCAGAAAATTTCTTCGAGTTTCCTATACAAAAACAAGATAATAGCGTCACTACTTTTAGTATGCCCTAAGTATGTCAGACAAAATTGGGATTTAGGCAAAATAAAACTCCGTTGTTAAAAAATTTGTAAAACTTAAAAAAATCGAAAAACCAAAAGAAGAAGTAATTGATTTTAATAGTCAAATTAAGTTACGCTTCAACTTAATTTAAGTCTGACTAAAATTTATGAAGATGCAGAGTTCACCATTGTATTCTACATAAATACACTTTTTCAACGCCTACCCAACCATAAAAAAAGAAAAAAAGGATTATTAAGTTTACGCCTTTTGAAGGGTATTTTTTACTAGTGTCTATTAATTTTCCAATTTAACATGGGTCATATGTCTCAAGCAAATTATACATATATTACGCCGTTAAGTTTCGTTCAATTATTTTCTGACTTCAAAAAATGAAGAATTTTCCAGCTCGTATATTGTTTGTGGTAGAAAAATAGCTCCTTTCTGGAGATATTCAAAAAAACTGCTTCGGTTGTTCATGAAAATGTTTTCGAGAATCATTCCGCGAAGTCGATGCATCAGTTATTGATACAACATAACTTCAAGACTAAGTGAAAATGAATAATGTTTCCAGTGATAAAAAATAGATATGTGTCTTGTTTTCTTAATGCAAATGATAATTAAAATTTATTTTAAAAAAAAAAGAAAACTATTTCATAGTTTTGCGCTTAATTCAAAATGAATTCTTTCTAAGGTTAATTCTGTCTAAGTTGTAATTCTACCTGTAACAGATGCTTGCAGATCTAACATCTTAAACATGTTTTCTAGCCATATTTTCTAAAACAATCAATAGAATAACTTCAGATCCTTCGAGCCTTGATCACAGCTCCACTCTTATCATTTTTTTGGATTGTGATCTAGGCAAATGCACGTCGAGAATTTTTTGTCCCCTTTTCGACCTTTAGAAAAAAAGTTATTGAAATGCGTCGCGCCACGAACTTATCTATTTCCTTTGAATGAGTTTTGAAAAAAAAGGATATTAGAAGTAACCAAACGTCGAAAGTTTTTCTTCGCTGGTAAATGTAAGATTTTATTTGGACTTCTTACAGCAGAGTATGAATGTTTTCGATGCAAGCCAGTTCCATTCTTGTCTATATTTTCACATATTTAGGGGAAATATATTTGTTCGACATCAGAAGATTATGAGTTGATAATTTTTTGACGAAACTATATCTCACTGAGAGGAAATAGTTTAAGACAATTTGTATTTCTCCACCTTTCTTCTCGAGTTACGATTATTTTGCATACTCTGTTCAATGACATTAAGCTAGCAGTAAAATCGAATGGTCGAGTTTATAGATGTAACGATGTCTATGAACAGACATCAATAACAATGGTGAGCTAGAAAAGTGTAGACTATATCAATCGATATATCGAGAGAAAAGAGACGATCGCCTTCAAACGCAAAGAAAATTTTCTGCACGTAGCCGTCATTTTTCAACTGATATCCAAAAAGTTTGTCAAGTGTCACGAAGAAGCAGTTCGATTATTATACCACTTCTCGTCGCTCTCGAGTATTGCTGTTGGCAACATCTGCTCTCAGATATTAATTCATTAGTAACCATGTACAATATGATTTGGATGTGCAAAAAGTGTGCGAGATCATCGAAGCAGGCTTATTTGGAACTATTGTATGCATAGAAATTATTACTCATTTAGTTTTTGAAATCCTAATACACAATGACTCAGAAAACTGTAATCGATGCTACGAGTAACATCTATACTATACCGAAAATTTGACTGGGTGTAAGGAACGAACATTGCATAAAGTGTGACATCTCGGAAAAATCTCATTAATTGACTTTTTCTGGATTCGCACCATTACTCTTCTCTTCTCTGTATATATGGTTTCGAATAGTGTCGAAATATTGCTTTCGCTATATTTCCAGAAAGCATCGATTGACGATATATCAGTTAGGTTCTTCCTGTTTTGCTACTTCGTCGGAAAATCTTACGCTTTTATTAAATGGACGACTTGGTTGTCTTTTTTTTGCTGCGATCCTTCTATTTTCTAACGCTACCTACCATAGCATGCTCTGATGGCCTATTCAAACAGCTCATTCTTATCAATGACAACATAGTTGTTTTTTACTGTGTAAGAATCCCGCTTTAATGTAGATATGTATTCTATGACGTTCTATAGTGTTTCGAGATAGTTTGGATATCATTCAGTCGTTGAAATCTACTTCCATGTAACGCTTGTACATGTTACTGATTCAAATCTTTTCTTGTCATGCTTCATGATAACAAGAATTGGGAGCTATCTAACTGTTGGACAAATTTTTTTTTCAGTTTTTTCTTCCATTTTTGTGAAATGGAAGCATGCAAGTTTCTTTCTTTTGGCTTCTAAATTTGTTTGCATTTGTAGAGAGTACTAGATTTGTGCCTCCAGATATGTTCTGTTCGAGTTATCTTTCTTGTCCTAAATAAAAAAAAACTCCAGATTTAACTACATACTATATCTGAGGTACGCCTAATGATAAAATGGGTTTTCGCATCAACAGTAGATCTTGAATTAGGATCATAGAAAAATATTCTGAAATGCTCTATAGTTTATCTTATTGAGTCAGACCAAGTACTTGGCTTTACGAATTTATTTGGAAAAACGGCGCATATTGCTGACATTTTATGTTGACATGGACGTGTAAGTATTTCAACTAAAAGCACCGACTAGGGTACTCACTTATGATCTATGTCGATTGTGCGGAGTGTTCCAAAAGTTCAATTAAAAACGAAACTTGAATATTTCTTTAGCAGCTTAAACGATTTTCGTGAGCTTTGCATAGCTTCATTCTCTATTCATCAAAGTTTGATTTCATGTAAAAATTTGTCTCTAATAGGTGTACACAATAACTATTTTACAAATGTGATGCATAGAACTATCGCTTCAGAAAAACTATATAAAAACATCATATAAAATTTATTCTAATCTTATTATTCCTATGTCGCCGATTGTTCATCAAAACCACCGATGTCGTCGATTTTCCATCAAAACCGCCGGTTCGAAGCGGCTCTTGTTTGTTTATCGATTTTTTAATAATTTTTCTCCTGAATTAATATTTTTAGTCTTGAAAAAATCGATTGCAACCCAAAAAAATTTAGAAAATTATGCAACAGTAAAATTCTATTAGATGGCGCTAATAATTTTTGTATTGGTTCAGTCATCTCGCAAATAACTATTTTTATAGCGCCATCTTTAAAAAAACCTAAACTTGAAAACCAAAGAAATATGGAAGATGTGGCTGGTACTGGCGGATTCAGCGTGTTTGCATATATAAGGAGCGACGATTTCAACATAATTCTAACAATTTTCTAAGAGTTTAAAAATATTCACACACCATGATACACGAAAAAATTTAGCTGGCGAACCACGGTTAACTGTGGTTAAACAGCAGTTTTCTAGTGGCTTGGGCGACATGGGTAACTGTTGACGGCAATTCTTTAAAAAACTGCCGGTTCGAACAGTTTTCTCATTTTCTATCAATTTTTTTTAAATTGAACTGCTAAATTATCATTTTCAATCTTGAAAAACTCGATTGCAAATCAAAAACGTCCATATTAATGTGTCACCATAAGTTATGTCAGATGGAGTCAATAATTTTTCTATTGATTAGATCATCTAACGAATAGCTATTTTTTGACGCTGTCTTCACTAAAAATCAAACTCGGAAACTAAGCGAATGTAGCTGATATGACTGGTACCTGTAAACGATGTATATATACATTTAAGATTAAAACTAATTTCGTATGCAATTAGTGCATAACTCATGTAAAAAGATATTAACTTTAAACTGCTTTCATTCAAAAGATGATTCAATAAATATACACATAGAAATAAACTTATTTACTTGCACCTCTTCCTCTGTGCGATATCTCCATGAAGAATGAATGTAAACTTTCGAATCTTTTAAACTAAAGAGAACTCAAATGATACCGTAATAGTTGTTATGACTGTAAAGTTTTTCATTTCTTCAATTGACTCGAAAAAGGGTCCGTTCTCGCTACAGCTTTCTTTGAAGTAGCTACCACTCAAACGAGCTGCGTTTTTTCTGCGAAAATTACTGAATGCTTTAAAAAGTAGAAAAAAAATCATTGAGAGTATCTTTAATAAAGCTTGATTCTTATCATTTTTTGATTAGTGCAGAATTTGCCACTTTGACTAAAGTGCTAAAAAAAAGTTTCAGTTCAGTTGGTTCTAGTGTGTAGGAGATAATGGAAAAAATTTCCCATGTTTCATCTAAAAAATGATTACAAAGAAAGCAAGAAAGAATGTGAAACATTGTCTGCTGTCGTAATGTGATATTTTTTACATTTTTCTCTCATTTTTCGCTCAAAATATGAATATCAATTTTTCATTTATGCTCCGTAGACAGGGATAATTGAACCTATAAACTGATTAGAAGAAAACACGAACAGCTTAAAGAATTTGAATCGCAATTCGCAAAAGAAAAAGCTTTCTTAAAGGATCTCGCTTTTTTCTTTCCTCAGAAAATGATTCTGTCCTAAAAGGATTACAATTCAAAAATTTAATTACGGTACTCCATCCAAAGGTGAGTTATCTTAATGGTCTAAATTTTGCTATATAAAATCCACTGAAAAAATACAGACTGTATAAAGCTATGCAAGTAACAGATTCGATTTATGGCACATAAATAGACGGTAACGCTGCAAAGAATAATGGTTACTAGCAGCAAATCGACACAGGCTACAGTTCAACATAGAAAGTTACCTGCGAATATGTTGCTTTGGCTGCTTTTTATTAGAGCTTGCCGACTATCATCGATATCGCAGCTGCAATTGCTCTTGACCAGTTTTCAATGGAATACGAAAGCAAAAGTCACCTTACAGCATTGATGATATAAATTTTATGATGAAAATATCTAATTGTTTTCTTCTAGAGATGTTTTTAACTTTCTTGAATCAAGAATCATCGCAATTACACAATACAAACTATATTACACGATTTAGAATCATTCACTTTTCACGAATTATCTTGTTTATAAATATATATGATCAAAACAACTCTCTATCATTATACTGAGTATCGCAACCAAGATCATGGATTTCTTGAAAAGATAATTCGAAGAAGAAATATGTCCACAAATGCTTTGAAAGAAACAAAAAGGATATGAACTGAACTATCAATTTATACGACTAATCACTAAAGTACTTGCTGAGATAAAAAGTTGATTATCCATATTCTACAGAGTATTTTCAGCAACTATCAAGTAGACACTAACTGCTCTATAAAGCATAACTGTCACTGCTCAAACAGCACTACTTGATCAATACTGACTGTTTTAAAAAAACGACTCGTGTCCTATAGTTATCATTTTTGATTTTCTATGCAAAAATAGATTTTTCCCGCAGCAGTAGGTATTACATACCTCATCCATATTGGTCTGTATCGTCTACCTATGGATTTGAGTGCAGCTTTGACCAATCAAGAAATTTGCGTTGCTACTGCCTGTTTATCGCTTATAATGTGTTATTGCAGGTAATAGAGATTGTTCGAAAATGGTGTCACTCAGTATAAATACAGGAAGAGTCAGAAAAAAATGAGAAAAGATGACATGATGGAGGGACTAGGAGATCAAGACGCGATCATAACGCTAACTAAAACCAGGAGATAGATGACTGAAGTGAATTTATTTTATATGACGATGTTTCGATCGTCAAATTCTGCTTTCATTTAATCATCTCTGTTAGACCATGAAACAACTATTTTAGAATATGTTAATTAAGATGCTGTTATGTAAAGTTCTTTACACTCTGCTGGTTTTCTTACATTGCTAATAATCATTCCGAAGTTCAATTTATTTTCGGATTCACACTTACAATTTTCTATTGTTAATTTGTCAATTTTTACATTGCATTGAAGTATGTTATATAGTTGTATAAAAGGATAAGAAAGAAGCTAGACGATATATTTGTGATAAAGTTATATTGACTATTAGAAAACGAGTTCACTAAAGCACTAAAAATTACTTTTCCTCAAAGAGTAACACCACTCATAAGGAAGGGGATTCGTGAAAAGCTTGAAAGGATGTCCAAGAAGAGGAAGGGCCCAAAAAACGAAGAAAACTAGATACTACCTTTTTTCTGAACACTCCTGAGAAACAACTTCTAAACAAAAAAGAAATTACTTGAACATTTATTGCCAATGATAAATTATTGAGTGATCCAGATATAATGGATGATTTTTCTTCCTTTTTTCTTAGTGCACAGTGTAAAATAATCTTCGAATTCTCTTCCTTATAATATGTAGCGTAAAATTGCCTACAAAATCGTGTAAAATGTTGTACCACTACACTATCCTGCACTGGGTAACAGTCAACGGAATCATACCATCAAATGTATCGAGCTTTATAAACTATCTTGAATACTATTTATTATAGTTCTTTTTGATTCTTCTATGAGCCTTTCTTTGAATGAAGACCAGCTTCAATACAGTATGTAAATTAGTATAATTACTTCGTACTATTCACCGTATAATTAGAACGATCTAAGTTAGGAATCGCACAAAAAATGGATGGCTCCAAAAATGATAGATCTTATTTTCTGATAAAAAGCGTATCTATATCATGAGTACTTACAACTAACAGAATGATGGAATTTACACTTCTACCTAGGAAAAATCCGATGATGAATATGGAATTCATTGAAAAATATATTTTTTCTCCCGGTACTATGATTTAGTCAGGAGTTTGTTACGAAGTAGTTACACAACCAGGGATCATTTAGAAAAGCATTTTGGACGAAAGATTATTGACCTTCAAACAGTTCAGTTCTCAACCCACCGAGATGTTGCATAGAGGATAAATAGGACCAACAAATGGATCGAAGTCGTATAACAAACAGACAATAATTTATCAATGAAATAAAACAAGGCATCAAAAAGATTCGACTTCAAGTCGTGCTTCGTAGTATTCTCAGTTGGACGAATCAAACTTTTCCTTGAATGTTGCAAAGCAACGGAGGTTACGCTTTTAGAAATAAGTTTTCCCTTTCGGAGAACTTCGAAGTCTTTAATTTTTGGTATATAGGGAATATTTATGATGATAACGAAACGAGAGAAAAATTTACTATGACGCAGTGCAAATTATTATAGCATGCCCACTATACTTTTTCATTGTATACTGAGATTCTTGGACCGTTATTATAACACAAGTAGATCGGAAGAAGCATACATTTTATATCTTTTTTTCTTTGATTATGTGAATATTTGTCAGTTTGGAAATAACGGGATGTTCAGACTAATATTTTCTACTGCATATGTTTGACTATTGTTGTAGTGCTGATTAATGTATGAAGAGTAGAATGAGATATTCGTATGGAATAGTTTTCTTCTTCGTCGTCTATTGAAACTATCACACAACCGCATGACTTTTCCTCGTACATATGCCAATTGTTACGTTACCAATAAAATGAAGAATAATAGATAGGAATAACTATTTCTCTATTCTAAGCCTATCAAGACATTGTAAATATAGAGAATTTCTCTTTTTTTTGTGAAACACGATCTGAAAGGAGTGTTGAAGCTTTTAGGGGTAGAAATCTGGACTCCCCCCCCCCCTCCCCCCACAGACCGTGGCAGATACTCACGTGACCATCACAGACCAGGACAGACAGGCTATGGACTTGTCACAGACCGTGACAGATAGGGCTTTGGGCCCATCACAGATCGTGGCAGACAGGATTCTGGACCCATCGCAGGCCGTGATAGACAGGGTTCTGGACCCATCACAGATCGTGCCAGACCGGGCTCTGAATTCATCACAGACTGTGACAGACTGGCTTTGAACACATCACAAACCGTGACAGAGAGATCTCTGGGCCCGTCATAGGTTATGATAGATAAGGTCCAGGAGTCGTTATAAACTCTGACAGAAGACTTCAAGCAAATACTAGAGATAATGTATAACTAACATATCATTGGAGCGTATACGGAATATTATCCGGTTCAAAGTGTATAATGTAAGGTAAACCATTATGAAGGAATGTATTCCAATATGCATAAAAAACAATAGCTTTTAGTACATCGACTATAGCAGCGACATCGCGTTTCACATTCTTAATGTCGCAAGGGATTGCGCTAACAGCTTTTTCCTATGAAAGGCTTGAAAAACAGGTTGTCTTTCTATAATCTTAATAACGAATTAAAAATAGAGTAAGTATTTAGTGAGTCTTTG
>CAJNOL010005260.1:0-12185 GCA_905250125.1 Rotaria sordida
CGTGAGAAGATCGGAATGGAATTTATCTCGAGTCAATTGATGAACGAGAATGAGACGACTCTGAGTTTCTTTTAACAGAGTATGTAGACGTTGAGATGGATCTCGTGGTGATAGAGGACAATATGCAGCACCAGCCATTTGAATTGACATGATTCCGATCACCTAAAGAATGAGAAGAAAGTCTTCTGATCAAGCAATCTTATTCTCAATATTCTCACCATTGACAAACTTCGCTCTACACATTGACAAACAATATCACCCGGTTTAACACCATGCACATCGACAAGAAGAAGAGCCAATTTTTGTACATAGAAAAGGAGTTCGCTGTACGTCAGTGCTTGTTCATCGAGTTCCACGGCTACTTTTTGTGAATAACGAAATGCTTCTTGGCTAAATGATTGTGGAATAGTGTCAACTATCGCTTGCGATCGATTGATGCCATTGTTCTTTAATGTGTGAATTAGTATTTCTTCTTCGGGAAGAATAAGAGAGAGTTGATACAGCGAATGTTCCTTTGTTAGTGTTACATTCGATTCGAACAATTGATGCAAAAGATATGAAAATCGGTCGGCTAGTGACTTCACTGTGATCTCATCGAAAAGATCTTGTGAACAGATGAGAGAAAAAGATATTCCTCCAGATGGATTGTGAACAAATGTGAGATTGATATCAAACTTTGCCACAAAGTCCGCCTTTTCTAATGACACTGGCTCAAGTGCTGCCCCATCAAGATCAATATGTTCAATCTTCGATTCGATAGTGATGAAATCAAACATGATCTCTAGAAAGGCTGGTGAATGGTGACTACCGATGATCTGTTGAAGTGGATAATGTGAATGGTCGAGAACCGATAAGCACAAGTCTCGAACTTGTTCAACGAGTTTTTCAAATGAAGAAGTGGGATCCAATTGGATGCGATATGGAAGTGTAGCTACAAACATCCCTATCATTTCTCGTAGTTCGGCTCGATATCGATTGGCGCTGACACCAGCGATACACAAATCATGTTGACCATTGCTCACTTTGAAGAGAAAAGTATAGAAGGCAGCAAGACCAAGTTGGAAGAGTGTCACATTGTGTGAAGAGGCATAGGCAAGAAATGAACGTGACAAATTCTCGCTGAATGAAACTTCTGCAATCGAAGCTCGACCCGATCGTTCATTGTCCGACAAGCGATGTCGATCGACTGGGAATGACAAGCAACTCTCGAAATCGTATCCATCAAGTTGTGCATGCCAAAAGTCACGGGATGCTGTCATGTCTAGTTGACGTTCGTGAACTGAGTAATCAATGTATTGGAAAGCATTGTCATCGATTGATAATGGAGTGTCATTATTGTAGGCAATACTTAAATCACGTAAGAAGATTGGACGTGAGCTTCGATCGAATGCGGCATGATGAAAAGCGACGACCATGACGTCATGTGCATTGAGAAATTCGTTGTTTGCACTGGTATTTGGAAGTCGCTGTTGAAAAAGTTGACAATGAAAGACATGTCCACTTGTTAAATCGAAGAGACTCGGATTTTCGCTTGTTTGACGAAGAAGATCATGGAAATGGTCATCATTCTCAAATGTTTGCCCAGGTGCAAAATCGAATGTATGGTGTATTTGTGTGATTCGCTGTAAGAGCATTGATTTCTCATTGGCAAAATCGAGAGAAGTTCGCAATGTTGGATGTTTCATCAAAACCCATTGGATTGCCTGTCGAAGACGTTGCATTGATACTGAACCTGTGGTAACCTTCAACACAGTCAATTCATTGTAGGGAGCGACGGAATATCCATGGCGTTTTCCACTACTAAATCGGATGTGTTGGTCGAGATAAATGCGCTCTTGAGCAAATGATGCTGGAGCTAAACGGATAGAAGAGCGATAAAAAACTACGATTATATATTCATGTGTAACTTAATTTACCTTCTGTCAAGGACGTTGATTGCCATTCTTTGAATTTATCATCATTGACTTCTTTCACCGAGTGTTGCAAGAGCATAGCATGTTCACCGATTGTTGGTTGTCGAAAAAATAAAGTAATCGGGTTTGTTCTACTGTTGAAGTTGGGCAAGGTTTGGTATTGATGATAAAGTTGCATTAAAAGCATTGAATGACCACCCATCGAGAAGAAATTACTTGTTGTGGACTTAGGAACATCACATTGAAGCACTTGGCACCAAAGTTTATGCACAGTTAATTCCATCTCGGTGCTCAATTCGATGTCAATGGTGTTTGATAGTGATGGCAAGTTCGTGGGCTTAGGCAATGCTCTTTGATCGAGTTTTCCATTTTTGTTCAATGGAAAACGCTGCATGGAAATGAAAATCGATGGAATCATGAATTGAGGTAGATGTAATCTACAATGACCACGTAGCTCATCGAGATCAATATTTTTTCCTTGTACATAAGCAACAAGATGCTCGTCGAATTTGATGACAACACAACTGGAGGCAAGCTTCAGAAGACACCGTTCAATTTCACCCAATTCGATGCGTTGTCCACGAAGTTTGATTTGAAAGTCTTGACGGCCCAAATAGTATAGTTGACCAGTAGTCGGATCTTGACGGACAAGATCACCTGTACGATAGAACGATCCATAATGAGCTCGTTCAGTGAGATCAGGTCGTTCATAGTAGCCTGGAAAACGTTGCACACCATCCAGAAATAATTCGCCCACTTGGCCAACAAGAACTGGTTGATAGTATTGATCAAGAATTCGTGCCTGCATACCAGGAAACGGAACACCGATGGGAATCAAACCACTTTCAATGTCTGTACTGCTAACACGATGATAGATAGAGCCGAGTGTACACTCTGCTGGGCCATACATGTTATAGAATTTGACTTTATTATGATCTAGAAGTTTGGCCATAATAGCCACATTTGAGCCGATAATCGCCTCGCCTAAGAAATAAATGATTCAATCGTTGAATATATATGAAAGAGTGAATCTACCGAGAAAGCCGAATGATCGAACACTGGATAAACGCAACCAGCGATTGTTGTCCATCAGATGATCAAGTAAGGCACTCATGAATGATGGAACAACGCTGAAGAAAGTAACTTGATGTTGCTCTATAGTAGTTGACAAATATTCGAAATCCATATTGCCATGAGAACGCAGAAGAATGAGCGTAGCCCCCAACATCATCGTACCCAAACATTCTAGGATATGAGCATCAAAAGAGCATTGTGCCATTTGAATGACGTTGTCTTGATGTGTGAAAATTTCTATATGTTTGAACGAAGAGATGCATGCAGAAAGATTGCGATGAGTAATTGGAACCTAGAAAGTAGATGAAGCTGAAAGTTATTGCGCTTGTTCACTGAATGATAGGCTGTCTCATGTGTCATGAAGGAAGATCTATACTTACAGCTTTCGGTTCTCCTGTCGAGCCACTCGTGAAGATGATACTAAAAGAAGGAGAAACTATAGGAAAAAGGAATATAAAGGAAGAATATCTTACTAGGCTAAGTTATCCATGGATACCGAACACTCAAGTGCGTTGTCATCAGTATCTACAATGGTACTGTTGGTATCATGAACAAGACAATTGTGCAAGTTGATGACATGTTGATCAGTAGTAGTAAAAAGATGTGCCGTAGCCGGATGAACAAGGACAATGTCGGGTCTTGTTTGCGTCACGAGAGCGGCCAGACGTGCGGGAGGATCGTCAGGCGACAATGCACAATAGCAGGCACCCACTATGACAATCGCCAATTGACCAATGATCATTTCGATACTGCGCTCGACACATTGACAAATGATTTCACTTGAATGCTGTCGCTTGCCAAGGTAGGGAACCAATTCGTGGACTTTGGCATGTAGCTCTGCATAGCTTAGCGATTGTTCATCCAAACAAATAGAGATCTTTTGCGGATGTGTGAATGCTTGTCGGACAAATTCATATTTCAGACACTCCAAAACTTCGAAATCCATTTTGATACTGATATTGTTGATCGATTCAATATGTTGCACTTCATCGGGCAACAACAATGATAATTCATAGATAGGTTGGCATGCAATATCGAAACTATCGAGTAAGAATAGTTGCTGGAGCATGATGTAAAAGCGTCTACCTATTGTTTGTATGGTCTTTTTATCGAATAGATCCAGCGAAGCATCGATTTGGCAGGAAAGTTGCTCAGTTGCATTGTCATATCGAAATCTGAGAGAAAAGTCAAATTTGCTCACGATCTCGTCGATTCCAACTTGTACAGAATATGGAACGATAGCCAATAATACTTCTCCAATTGACGCTTGACTTCGATCAATATTATTCTCTGTCGATGTATATTCGAACGATGTGTCCAGAAAAGCGGGTGTTGTCACACTGTTCGGATGCTGAGCAAGAATGCGTTGCAGCGGAAAGTATGACATCTCTACAGCACGTGTTGCCATCTCACGCACTTGTTCAACAAGGCGAGAGAAAGAGGTGTATGGATCTAAATGTGAAAGACGCAACGGGATCGCATTGACAAACATGCCGATAATTGGATGCAATTCATCTTTGTATCTTTCGTGAATGTTCATTCCAACACAAAGATCTTGTTCTCCATTCGTCAATTTGAACAAGAAAGCATAGTAGCAGGCGAGTGACAATTGTTCAGGTGTTGTGTTGCTCATCATAGCGTATGCGAGAAAAGCACTTGATAGATCTGGACCAAAATCGAATGAGACCGATATCCCACGACCTGTTCGTTGTTCGTCAGAGATACGATACCGATCGAATGGTAATGATAATGGTCGATCGATTGCATAGTCACGTAGAGTTTCAAGCCAAAAGGCATTGGCCATTGACATAGACATTTCTCGTTCCGCGATCGAATCTAAATACACAGAAATAAAGTCAGTGAAAGAATGAAAAAGTGGGGTAATTTACAGTCAAGATAGCGCAGTTCACTCTCGTCACCCAACTCTAGTTGACCTGCCGTATAAGCGCGGTCGAGGTCACGCTGAAATACGAGCATCGAAGGAAAGTCGAAAAGAGCATGGTGAAAATTGAAGATAATTGCGTCGCCTCTTTCCAGAGAGTTGTGATTCGAATTTCGATGAACAACATGTAACCGGCAGACACGACCACTGGCAAGATCAAAGTGAAACGGGTTGCCTCGTTCATCATACATGATCTTCAACAAAAATTCATCGTCTGGCCCGAGTACACTGTCGCTGAATGAAAAGAGTTCTTCATTTTCTGTTGGTTCAACAATGCGTTGCATTAGTTGTTTCTTGTCGGAATTGAAGAAGAGTGCAGTGCGTAATGCCTGATGCTTCATGACAACTAGTTGCAAAGCATGTCGCAACCTCGCAATCGATATTGTGCCCGACTCGATGTAGTAGAGAAAAGGCATATTGTAGATGGCGACTTGAGGCTTGTCAGGATCAAATCGTACGCGTTCATCGAGCCATATCCGCTCTTGGGCAAATGATGCTCGACCTAAATGCATCAATAAATGTCTATATAGTAGTTTTCATTCGAATATATTCAGTTTCATACCTTCATGCAAGTGGAAGAGTCGCTTGAATGTGGTCAATTGAATTTCGTTAATTTCACTTGGAAGCCAAAGCGATAGATCATTGATCGGATGCATGACAAGATCAAAGTTTTGTTCGACAAATAGTTGTTCAAGCATGTGTCGAAATCGGTAGGCCAGTGTCTTCGCCGTCGCTTCATGGAACAGATCCTGCGAACACATCAAAGAACACGACATTCCTGCCGACAACTTGTGAACAACAGTGAGCCTCATGTCAAACTTGGCCACAAAGTCCACTTTTCCTAATGACACTGGCTCAAGTGCTGCTCCATCAAGGTCAATATGTTCAATCTTCGATTCGACAGTGATGAAATCAAACATGATCTCTAGAAAGGCTGGTGAATGGTGACTACCGATGATCTGTTGAAGTGGATAATGTGAATGGTCGAGAACCGATAAGCACAAGTCTCGAACTTGTTCAACGAGTTTTTCAAATGAAGAAGTGGGATCCAATTGGATGCGATATGGAAGTGTAGCTACAAACATCCCTATCATTTCTCGTAGTTCGGCTCGATATCGATTGGCGTTGACACCAGCGATGCACAAATCATGTTGACCATTGCTCACTTTAAAGAGAAAGATATAGAAGACAGCAAGACCAAGTTGGAAGAGTGTCACATTATGTGAAGAGGCATAGGCAAGAAATGAACGTGACAAATTCTCGCTGAATGAAACTTCTGCAATCGAAGCTCGACCCGATCGTTCATTGTCCGACAAGCGATGTCGATCGACTGGGAATGACAAGCGACTCTCGAAATCGTATCCATCAAGTTGTGCATGCCAAAAGTCACGGGATGCTGTCATGTCCAATTCGCGCTCATGTGCTGCATAGTCAATATATTGTAACATGTTGTTATCAATTGGCAATGGTTCATCAAGATAATATGCAAGTGAAAGATCACGAAGGAAAATCCAGGTTGATGTTCCATCAAAAGCTGAGTGATGAATGTTGAATAAGATGATGTCATCGTCTATGAGTAGATCTTCATTGTGGAAGGAGGAAGGGTACCGACGAACAATATGACAATGAAGGACTCGACCTTTTCTCAAATCGAAAAGATCAGAACGATGAATCGTCTCGTAGATATTGCTTTCGGCATCGTGAGTGTTAACTACTGCAAAGCCGAAGGATTGTTGATGATTTCCATCGGAGCAATCGATCTGAGCAACAGATTGCGTGACTATTCCGTTCCTATCAAGCAGAAGCGCCGTGCGTAAAATGATATGCTTCAGAACAACTGCTTGAAGTGCTCGGTGCAACCGTGAAATTGACACAGGTTTGCTGCCGGATGAAATACGATATACCAATGGAATATTGTACATATTGTTGCTATTTGATGAGAAACGAATTTGCTCATCCAGAAAGATTCGCTCTTGTGCAAAAGATGCTTGGTCTAGAAAAAGCAGAAGAAAGATGAGGGAAAATTTCACACACTTTTACCTTCAATTTTCTTTAGTGAAAGCCAAAGTTTTTCATGACATTGTTTAGTATGCAATGATTGTCCGATAAAACGAGCATGATCCACAATCGTCGGATGTTGAAATATTTGTGCAACGCCGAAAGCATGGACATCAAATTCGAACATCGATTTGTAGCGATGATAAAGTTGAATAAGAATGAGTGAGTGACCGCCAATAGTGAAAATACTGTCAGTGGTCGAAATTCGATTGCATTGAAAAACTTCGCACCAAAGAGAATGAATGCACGTTTCGAGTTCGTTGTTTGGTTCAGTGTATTGTTTCTTGTTTTCTGTCGAAGAACTAGATGAGCAGAGTGCCGAAAAATTTGGTGTTGGAAGACACTTTCTATCCAATTTGCCATTCGGATTCAATGGTAGTTGTTCGAGCACGATAAACATCGATGGAACCATGAATGGTGCCAGATGAGACTGACAATACTTGCGCAATTGATCCTCATTGATATTATTGCTTTGAACATAGGCAACCAAGTGGTCATCATCCCATTTGACAACGACGCAGCGAGAAACATCTGATGATGCCTCAAGTAAACATTGTTCGATTTCACTGAGTTCGATCCGCTGTCCATGTAATTTCACTTGATGATCTTTTCTCCCTACGTAGTGCAGTAGGTCATGACTGTCGAAATACACAAGATCCCCTGTTCGATAGAACAGTTCACCGCCAATGTCAACAAGTGCTTTCTCCGTCAACTCGTTGCGCCCAAGATAACCGGCAAAGACGCCCACACCTCCCACGAATAGTTCACCCTCCTGACCAACAAACACAGGTTGTAACAAGTCATCAAGGATCATGCACCGGTAACCTGGAAGTAGTCGACCAATCGGAATGCTCTTTGTTTCAACTGTTCGAACCACAGAATGATAGGTAGTGATTATTGTGGTCTCTGCAGGGCCATAGATATTACATATTTGGCATGTTTGTTCGACACAACTTATTGCGAGTTCAGCCAATTTGACAGAAAAGGTTTCGCCTAAAATTGCCAAATCAAAGAATACAAATACACTGGAAAAAAAGCATAGAATGATAAACCTTTAAAACGTTTATCAAAATGCAACGGATAATATACCCTTTTCTGCCATTTATCAGAATGTGCTAAACCCTTTTATCTACTCCTAAAAATAGTGGAAAAAAGGTTTATGAACTTAAAATACCCGTTATGAAAAGGTTTATCAAAACATTTATATGATTCAGAAACGGTTAAAGGCTATGTTATCCGTTGCATTCTCCTAAACCCTTTCAAAGGGTAGATGAAATTTAAAAACCAATTAATTTCAATACAGATATTCGTTTATAAACGGGTACATGATAACAAAATCCCTTAGCATTACCATTCATAGAGCTAATAGAAGAGTGGATTAGCTTTATCAACTCCAACGCGGTAGATCAAAGGTAATTCAGAAGGTTGATCGCTTCCATCAACTATAGCAAGGTTGATCAAAGGGTAGTTCAAAAGGTTGATCACTCCCATCAACAACTATAGAAAGGTAGATCAAAGGATGATCCAGAAGATTGATAAAAATCCTGTCCGATATAGATACCTCGACATGCTCTACAGTACGTGTCTGTGACTAATCTTGTAAACCTATCTAGTTTTTGTAATAAGAGATAGAAGCAACTATCTTATCTTATTAGAATCGTCAGATCATGGGCTACAAAAGAACTTATTTAGTTTTTCTAGATTCTGTTCTATTGTTGAGAAAATTGAACTTTTTCATCATTTCGTGGCAAAGTCAGATAAAAGCATGAAAATATGTGCTCGTATTTACCAGTTTTTCTTATCATGATTCAGTGAAATAGCGAAATAGATCGCATATTCGGAATCAGCGTCAAAAGCTACGTAAAATTATATATGTTTTAAGAACTTTTTTCCGACGAAAAATTCACCTGTGGTCCCCTCATACCTGTTTTTCTAAAATTTTGCCCCTAGTCTCTCGGGGGTCGACTTTTCGTCGGAAAAAATATTTCTTAAAACATATATGATTTTACGTAGCTTTTGATGTTGATTCCGAGTATGCTATCTATTCCGCTATTTCACCGAGCCACAAGTGACGCTCGTCCATGTGACTCGCTGGACCCTCGACTGAATATTCGGCTCTTTCGGTGTTACAAGCTGCTTTACAGTATTTAGGAAAGCTCGTATCCAACGTTTCAAAAAGGCGAATTGGCGTGTGAAAGTTGATTTTTACCGTCAGTTTCCTCAACAACAATGATATGCGCGTCTATGTGATCAGTTTTGTCAAAAACTCATCTGATCAAACTGTCATCCACGCATTAATACTCAACCGAAATCTAAATGAACTACATTATGGCAGCAGTATCAGCATGCATCCGAAAAAAAGGGATTATATTTAATGTTTTGAAAGGTCACGAAGCAAAACTCGTTCGCGACACCATTTTGAAAACGCACCATACTTTTAAAAATTCTACTGCAAAGCCGTATGTTTATCAGCACATCTGCTGACAATGTTGTTTACTAGAGCGTTCGCTAAAAAAATAGGATCTTAGCTGAGCTTCTCGCTTAAAATAAATCATATTATATCTGATCTATAATCAGAATACCATGCTTGAAATAAGCTCGTACTCCAAGTAGTCATCAAACTACACAGATAGTCTAAATATCTCTGTATACCTTCCTACATGTAAGTGAACGCAGAGAAGAACACACATCAACAGAAAAATTCCTCTTTATTTCATTTATATCTACTTCCGACACAGCAAACATGAATTCTCTGAGTAATGTTTTTCTTTGAATGTATTAATTGAATAATGTGCCCGTGAAGAAAAGCCGTTCTCACACTTTATTTCAAAATATTTGTCATTTCTTAGCTACTGCTAGTCCACATTCAAACCCATTCGATCTCGAATGCTGACGTTTATTCGATGGTTCCCAACAGTTTAAAGTAGTTCTTCAAAAGATTTTCCCGTGCAGCACCTAGTCGCTCGTCGGCGCCCATTCGGGGCGCCACTCACGGCTAGTTGCTGCCACGTATAATCCTATTCTCCAATGTGACAGTCCACTTTGATCTACACCCTATTAAATTTCAGGCTGCTCCCCATGTAAAAAAAATTATTAAAAATCAGATTAAAAATCGATTAAAAAACTTTAATAATCAATTATAATCGATTTTAATCGATTAAAATCAGACTAAGTCAAATAAAATCTGTCTTTTAAGGCTGAAAAATCTGATTAAAATCAGATTAAAATCGTCTCATTTTAATCGATTTTTAATCTGATTTTTTACATGGGTCTTGCTTCAAAAAATTGTCAGATTTATAAGACGAGAATTCTCGATGAGCAGCCCGAACTGGCACTTTGTTATTAACTATTCTTTATTTCTTAAACATAATTGTCTAGGTGAAAGTTTAGACTTTTATAAGAGTCCTTGATTCAGAAAATCTTAGTGCATTATTCTCAATACACCTAGTGTTCACGTGGATCATTTTTGAAGCGAAATTGGAGTGCATTTGCAATATTAGTGACCAATCCTTCGTCGGCGCCTCTTTGAAACATCACTCATGGTCACTCGCTCCATTATTTGAGTACATTACGACAATAGTTGGCTTTTCTGCCTTTATCATAAAGGTTGTCACCTATTTTAGAAATATCTTTTCATATTAGCTTTTCCGAGTTTTGCAGACTGTATAGAAATTACACGAGTGATAATTTCTGAAAAATTATACGAATAATTGAACACTTAACCAGAATTAAATATAAAGAGTACAGACTTAAATAGCGTTAATATCAGATCGACTAAAACTAGACTTTGAGTTTCAGAATTACTTGCGACATGGAGTCGAATGTTGGTGGATCCCTGAATGTGTTTTTTTGCATGAATGCAATTCTATCCATTACATTTTTCTCTGTCGCATATCTACTTTGCGAAACATATCTAGCAGACATTGGACAAGTACAAGTGCACTAAGTACATATACAAATACTTGGTACTTAACAAATTTACTTTGTACTTTACTTACATACTTTTTACTTAAGTACATCTGTGCTTTGTACTGATGCTGATACGAATTTACTTAAGTACTGGTACTAAGTACTTTACGAATGTACTTAAAAACTATAGTAAGATGTGTTCATACACTCAATACATTGATTAATATTCAGATTAATGACACACACTATTTTTGCACTTTAGCGACATCTATAATAAAATAAATACCAGTCGTTATTAGGATGATATAACTGTAATTGTTTTCAGTTATCTATATACAGGTGTTTGCAAAAAAACTTGCACTACTTCTTCTACAGATATTATTTTCTATATAAGTGTTTTTCGAATTCTTTTATAGTGTGGTGGATAGCGCACGACGAATACTACACAACACTATAATTTGATATTCGATTTGTTTTCTTATAGAAGAAAAATAAGACAAACACCTCTTTTTCTCGGACCCAAGAAGAAGACTTATAATCGCAGTTTCAACATTTTTGAGTTTTTCACCTGAAAAATGTTGTCTGACTAGGAGTTGTTTGCAAAAAAACTTACACAAAAATAGTTCTTTTTTTAAAACGTTTTCTCTACTATTATAAGCAACTACAGAAGTCATTTTTTGAGGGCTAAACCCTCGACAAATATACTACACGCTATATATAGAAGTGTGATTCCTTTCCTTTTCGATAGCAGAATAAAAGAAAATTTATCGAAAATGTACCACAAATCAGTATCGACATCAACGATTAGTCGTCACCTTCATGAATATGGTAATAAAATTTTTTTACCTCAATCTACTCATATGTTAAAATCGGATGTAAAAGAACAATGTGTGTAATGGGCTGAAAATCATAAAAATGATGATTTTACTAGGACAATATTTATAGATGAATCTTCATTTCAGCTCTTCTGTAATACTATTCATCGGCGGACGAAAAATCTTAATAAAGAATTAAAATGTTCACCTAAAAACCGTCAAAAAGTTCATATTTGGGATGCTATAAGTGTGAAAGGCGTATTGACCCATCACACGTTTCGATGCAATCTTGATCGACGATATTATGCTTCAATCTTTGAAGATTATCTTCTTCCTGCTGCTACACTGTAAAAAAAAAGGTATTCTACCGAACCACCCAAAAAGGTTTCGTAGGCGTGTAAAAGCTTCCAAATACATCCAAAGGCTTAAAAAATGGTTGTTGAAATCTACGAAACCTTAAAAGGATCGGGACGC
>CAJNOL010005261.1:0-12181 GCA_905250125.1 Rotaria sordida
TTTTGATACCAGCTACGGCTAGAACTGAGCGATTATTTGGTCTGAATTGATAAAAGAAAAATCTCATGTTTTGCTACAGATCGTTTTAATGCAGATCTATATATATCATATCCAAAGTTTATCTGTGTAATCTATTGTCGACCGCTCGATGCTAGGTACATCGAACTTGACTAACTTCCTGCATAAAGCATTCCATCAATAATGATTCTGTTTTGTACGGTAACTTCTAACATGATCTGCATTTGAAAATCTTTTCTGAAAGTGGTATATCATTATACTTTTGAGATTCAATGCTACTTAATACAAATTTCAATTCATCTAGAGACGTTCAAAGCTATAAGCCGGGAAAAGATTGTTACTTTAAAATTCTGATAATTGTCACTCAGAGCAAATGAAAAAAGTCAGAGATAAACAGTACATAGGCTCGTAAATTATTGAACTGATAAAAAACGATTTTTGTAGTTTATTAATAAAACATAGATTCCGAAAATTATCTAATAAAGTCGCACACGCTTTTGTCACTCCGTGTGGATTTTGTATTCCAGCATTTGTGTAACATACATTCACCCAGGAGAATCATTCCAACAATCGGATCCGATCGGATTCCTGTCGGATTCGATCGAATTTTATTGGAATTTCTATAAATCCGACGAAATCCTATAGGAATCCGGGAGACGATCCTACTAACGGAACCTTAGTGTCTAGACATTATAGGATCCTACTATCGGATTCCGATAGTAATTCATCGTATAAATATGACTGGTCTCTAGTATTGGGTTAAAATGCTAATTAGCACGTAATTAAGAAAATAGGTTTCGCCCGTCAGATCCGTTAGTCGATCCGTTTCCCGGAATCCCATAGGATTTTGTCGGATAGTCGGATCCGATCAGATCCGATTGGATCCGGCATCGGATTCATTCACCTGGGGCACCGCAGTGACTATATTAAATATTAGTTTAAATGAAAATTTGAAGCGCATCAATAAATCAATCCGTTATTTCAACATCACGTGATGCTCTACCAGCTTAAGTCGTAGTCGATTCACAACAAGATATATGATTTCGTAGGTATATCAATTAGGATGAATATTCAGACAAGACAAAGATTATGATAAAATGCCCAAAAAAAAAAGATTCCACGGTACTGAAGTACATCAATCAAGGAAAACTATACGAATAGTTACTAAAATCATCTGCTGACGTAAAACAGAAAACAATGGATCTAGTTATGGTGAACACTACAAAAAAAACAATGCCACAGTTGTTCAAGGATGAAGCTTTGACTGCCATTGTATTATTATTTATATTGAAGCATGAGATATTACCAATTTCACTTTTTTTCAACTTTCGAGATCTTGAAAATAATTGACAAGGAACTTGAGAAAAAACAAATCAGAACATTCTTGCGGATAAGTTAATTTTCACGCAATAGTTTTCTTTTTCATCAACTAATTGTATAACATTAATATTTTTGCCATTCACTAAGATACTCTTTGTCTATTTCGCGACCACCAATTTAAAACACGCAGATAAAAAATTCTCGCAAAATATGTTGCGGTGAGATTCTATGTCCTTTCTCATTTATAAATGTACCATTAGAAATAAAATACTAGATTACGTTTGGGTCTGATAAAATCAAAACTTATATCCAATAGTAATCAGCCTTTTGTTGATTTCCGCAACATAAAATAGTGCTTTCATAAGAATAAAGGGGAATATTGTCCGATACCAACTATACGAATAAAAAACAATCTGCTTTAATTTTATTACATGGTTATGTTAAAAACATTTTGTGTTACAAACGCAACGCTTTCAACTGTTATTAAAAAATGCAAAACCAAATTTTAACTGCAATACAGTGATAGACCACAGACAAAGATTTTCAAGTGTGCAAAAGGAATTTTTTCTGTAAGTCACTCCTTATGAACTTTCTCTGGCACAATCCTTAGCTCAAACGCACAACTAATGTGTAACCTATGAAAGACTCTGATAGTTAGCCAGACACTGTTTAATCTAAAAACCTTACAACATACTGCAAACGCTCAATACGATATAGAATACCGATTACAAAGTCTGCAACACGGACGAATGTCCTCCTTACAACAAGACAAATAAAAAAACTTCAAAGAACTTCATTTAAAGAAGCAGCTACCATTCGCTGTAATGTGGGGTTAGAAGAGTCAAAAGTTTCATAAAATTACAAATAAAATGCTATCCATGCCAATATGCTTAGAAACTGATGAAATCAATCATTTAAAAATCTAGAACTTTCAAGCATGTAGGTATGAAAAACTTCATGTATAGAAACTCCTAGAATTTCATGATATCAGCCGTTTCAACGTTTAAAATTTTGAAACATGCAGATGTAAAAAACTTCTATATCGAAACTCCTAAAACTTGATGGTGGCACTCTTTTAAATGTTTAGAATTCTGAACTATGTGCAGCTGATAAAATTTTTAAATAGAAACTCCTAGAAATTGATAATATCATGCATTTGAACGCTTAGAATTTTGAATTATGTAGATATACAAAAACTTTTATATCGAAACTCCTAAAACTTGATAATATCAGCCGTTTAAACGTTTAGAATTTTCAACCAAGTAGATACGAAAAAATTCGTGCATGGAAACTGCTAAAATTTGATGACATCATTCGTTTAAACGTTTAGAACTTTGAAGCATCCAGATTTGAAGAAATTTATGTATGAAAAATTCTAAAAATTCATTATCTCAGCCGTTTAAACGTTTAAAATTTTCAACGATGGAGACACGAAAAAATTCATATGTGAAAACTCCTAGAAATTCTTAACATCAGCCGCTTAAACGTTTAGAATTTTGAACTATGTAAATATAAAAAAATTTCGATATCGACACATCTAAAAATTATTGACATCAGGCGTTTAAACGTCTGAATTTTTGAAGCATGCAGATATGAAAAAATTTATATGTGAAAACTCCTAAAAATTCATAATATCAAACGTTTAAACATGTAGAATCTTGAACTATGTAGATATACAAAAATTTCTATATCGAAACTCCTAAAAATTGTTGACATCGGACGTTTAAACGCTTAGAATTTTGAAGCATGCAGGTATGAAAAAATTCACATGTGAAAACTTCCAGAAATTCTTAATATCAACCGTTTAAACACGTAGAATTTTAAACTATGTAAATATCAAAAAATTTCTATATCAAAACTTCTAAAAATTATTGACATAAGTCATTTAAACGTTTAGAATTTTGAACCATATAGATATGAAAAAATTCATGTATGAAAACCCCTCGAAATTCTTTATGTCAGCCGTTTAAACGTTTACAATTTTGAACTATGTAAATATAAAAAAATTTCGATATCGACACTTCTAAAAATTATTGACATCAAGCGTTTAAACGTCTGGTTTTTTTAAGCATGTAGTTACGAAAACATTCATATATGAAAACTCCTAGAAATCCTTTATATGAACCGTTTAAACGTTTAGAATTTTGAACTATGTAAATATAAAAAAATTTCTATATTGAAACTCCTAAAACTTATTGACATCAGGCATTTAAACGTTAAGTATTTTGAAGCATACAAATATGAGAAAATTCATGTATGAAAACACTTGAAAATTCATTATACAGCCGTTTAAACGTTTAAAATTTTGAACTATATAGATACGAAAAAATTCATACATGAAAATTGCTAGAAGTTGATGATGTCATTCGTTTAAATGTATAGAATTTCGAAGCATGCAGATATGAAAAAAATTCATGTATAAAAATTTCTAGAAATGCATTATATCAGCCGTTTAAACGCTTAAAATTTAGAACTATGTGGATACAAAAAAGTTTACATCTTGAAACACCTGGAAGTCAATGAAACTAGCCGTCTAAACGGTTACTATTTACTATAAAAAAGGTATCCGAAATATTTGATGCTGCACTATGTTGAAATACTGAAGCACCCATCGTTTAAATGCTTGAACTTTCTGAATAGTTAATCTAAAAAATATATGGAGAAAATAACGTCTAGAACTCTCAACTTTGAAGGATGAATGTCGTCAGTAATTATTGCAGAAATCCGAATGATAAAAGTGTTGGGGAAAACGCTCAAAAATCTCAACTTTTTGATGCGTGAAATGGGTTTTGGACCCAATGGCCGTTTACACGATTACAAAGCAAGCTTTCGAGGTGTTAAAACGTCTACAAATATTCAATAGAAAAAAACTGTACGTTTTCACCGGTGGAATTTTAGAATTCTGAGTGTTTACACGGCCACCTTTTTTTTAACGCGTGTAAACGCTTGAAAAAGTCAGTTTTACGGTGTGTACACGCGTTTTTTCGAATTCTTGTCTGCTAGGGTTATATGCATCATAATTGTGAACGATGGCATACATTTGTCGACAGCTTGGGCGAATCGAGTGAATAATAGTATAAGTATTGGAATAATCAAGTATACGATGAACAAGTTCGACAGGTACATCAAGTAAAGATGCTCTCGCCATGGAAGTAGCATTCATAGTTGATAAATATACAGATACGATGTTCTAGAAATATGGAAGAAGAGCATTAATCATTTTTTTGTCTGTTTCTCTCAATTAGAGCAATGAAATGCAACTATATAACTCATATAAAATAATAACATTTCGACGAATGAACAGTCCACAGAGAGATATATCGAAGTCCATCCACTATGACTACTGTATGAGAGGGAATGCAAAAGAAGTAGAGTTTAGTGTATGAAGAGAACTAATTTTGTTACCTTTCATAAATTCTTATCGACACTTTTCTATCGATCCCTACAATAAAATTTAAGTATTCTAGCGCAAGCAGCAGTTAATTGTCAATAAAATGTGTCGTAAAAAGACCAAGCCTATTGCATATTCTACGAGCTCGTTTGAAAACAAGCTGTTTAACTGAAAGGAAGAAAACATGCTCAAAAAATGGATCGATATGTACCGTCGATCAAGTCTTTGGTAGAGGCTTTTCTATATACATTATAGTGTCAGTTAAATCATAGTTACACTAGTCAGAGATTAGTTGTGGGAAGCAGATCAAACCGCCTGCTGGCATTGACTCACAATAAATGCAATCCCTACCCCTAAGTAGTCAATTGAAACTTCGAGAGAGAGGCTCCGTTTCGATAAAGAAGGCTAGTGAAATGCATCGTCCCTCTCGCATTACTATTTTGTTTGTGGATAGGGTCTCACATGAATAATCAATCTTCAGAGTATCACGCGCCTGTGTTTCCTAAACTGAATTATAACTCTTCTACTCTGCCCTTAGCTGATTAACAAGAGTAGCCAACAAAATGAAATCGACAAGTCTCAAGATAAAATAAAATCTGTGTTCCATGGTCATTAGCATATGTCGAAAGTTTGGTTTCGAACGACTGTCTTCCATACAAGATATTCGAACACCAACAAACATAGTTCTCGTCAAAAAGCTTTCTGTGTAATCTTTCCAGAATTCAAATAGAATAGACGATGAACTCGCTCCACTGGTTAGACAATTGCAGAGCCACATCGACCATGATAATACTCGTAAGATTTACCGGCTTTCTCTGACTATGACGAGCTTTGTATAAAGATGAGAAGAAAGTGCCCAATTTCTCGCTTTCCACTTCAATACTCATAGCTAATCACGTTTCAAAGAAGAACGCTTGAGAAAAAGGACATCGCGATATTTCTGGAAAGTAAATGATGATTCACAGAGAAAAAATTAGCAAATTCGAAGTGATGTGAGTCATGGATGTGTTTTTGTTATTTTTCCCACGTAGTATCCGCATCCACAGTTTGTTCCTTTTCCAGATAGGTAGTTGTTTAAGAACAGGATCAAAGTCACACTCAATAGTCATTCCTCTCCCTCCCACCCCCCTCCTTATTCATATTGATAACTTATATGGACTCTTCACTTTACCTTGGAAGAATGAACGTGATGAATAACTTATAAGCATGTTCTGGTTGATCTCCTATACAATTCTCATTCTCTCTAATTGATAAATCCTCCTGCTTACAGCAAAGTGTAACCCGAATGAGCACTAAATCTATATCCAGCTACGCTAAGAGAATAAGACATCACGTGTCGAAAACATGTCTACCGTATAATAATATTGTGATAAGTGTTTGACGATGGTGATGACGTTGATATGAGGTTTTATTTAACTAAATAAAACCTAGATGATTATAACAAAGAATGATGGATAGAAAAGAGATGACATTATTGAAAAAAACTAACAATAATACTAGGAAAAATGAATAATCATAGGTATGACTCAGAGAACAAAATACCAGAACAGCTGAGAGGAGTATAAAAGAAACCAATAGCGAATAGTAAGGATTGTCACCTGTAATAGAGTGACCTCTATTGACTTTGACATCCCAGTTATTCAAAAGCTGTCAGACAAAAGCTTTTAATGTATTTTTCTATAATATGTTTACATCCTCATATGTATATCTTCCTGTGTATCAGAGATGTGCGGGGCATCAAAATGCGATGCCCTGCGGATCCGGCCCCGTAGATTATTTTGCTGAATACCTCCTGCACCCATCCCGCCTGTCTCATCACCCCGTCCGCCCCCGTGTTTGCAGACTTTCTGTATGTTCCTGTGCCATCCCGTCGATTTTTGGGTGTGGGTGTGGGTGTGGCTGTAGCTGTGTGGCTGTGAGATGTGGATGTGAGTGTGAGTGTGGGTATAGATCTTCAATGCAATTGCATCCACATCCACACCCTATCAGTTTCACAAAATATGAGCACGACTACATGTGAGAAAAATCTCAGCTTGTTTCAATTTATATTCATTGATATAGTACTTTCTCCTGATACAATTACCCTTATAGCTATAATAGTAAAGACGTTCTATCTCCTCAGAAACAAGCCGGAAACCCGAACTTTTTAAACCATAGACATAGCTCACTAAGGGCCACAAGATGCACGAAATTCCGACTGAAAACCGCTCTGGCACCTGGAAAAGTTCCCTTGTTAATTTCTGGTTTGACTATCTCGATTGTAGAATGCCTTTATAGAAGATGTGTACATTCTATGATGTATTATCTTCCTAACTGTAAGTCTGAAAAGACGGTTCAATTGGCCTTGAGGACGCTGAGCATCACAACCCATTTTACTCCTAACTCATCCTTATATAGCAGTATGCATGCACTAATTTCATGATAATTTCACAGCTAGAATATGCGTCTTTGTTTTGGACTTCATTGTGGATTTCAAGATGCCTCGACATTTGAACGAATACAAAATTGGAAGCTAACGTATAGACAGAAAGACTGGGACTTCGTAGTTATAATCTGTTAGTTGTTGCTGGTGACGCATTTTTGCGGTATTGTGATGATAGACTGATTCATATATTATTGTCTATGAATTGCATCAGATCTGTGATAGATGCAGACGAGAATCCAAACCCAATGAAATTTTTCTACACTCAGAAGATGCAACACATATTTAGGCAGACATTCTCCGTTATGGAATATAACCATCCATAGTGTAATCGAGTTTTTCACTTCTTATTACATGGAATCGAATCCCTTGTTTTTCGTAATGCTAGCGAGAGACTATAATCTTTAGATTCTGCACCACATCGGTCTGAATAATCACACGTCTCGGGAAATTTCATGGACAAAAGAAACAGAAAAAAATCAACTAGAGAAATCATGCGCAAAAAAATATACGTGACTATGGATGTGGATGTGGGTGTGGACGAAAAGAAAACTACCACCAACACTCGCATCCATACCCACACTCCACCTTGAAGACCTCGAGTGCACATGAAAATGGTAAAAATGATGTGTCATTGTTTACGTTTCTATGAGCATTTGGGAATGTTGCTAGTACTTTAACCCTACACATATTTATACCAAAAGATGCGTCTTTCGACAGGCTACAACATATCCAAATTTCAGTCTGGGACCTTGAAATGTTAGGCGCCAATAGTATCACCAAGCACGCAAAGGCATATGAACAAAAATGAAAAAATAATGATCTTTTCTATATTCCAATGACTGCTGAACAGGCTAGCCTTTGTGAATAGAAATACCTTCTATAGGGTTTTGTAGAGCAAATTGTGCTCTATCTTTTGGTATAAGATAGTGATTGCTTCGATGAAGTTTTTATGTTGAAATGTTTGACGAAAGAGAAACAATTTTTTTTGCAAAAAGAACCATTTTTTCAAACATCAATTATTACTGAAAAAAAGTCGAGAAACCGAATCTTCTCAAGACTTCATCCGAAAGGCTTAAAAATTTGTCCCTAGACCTAACTTTTTACGCTCTTTGCACTGGCTAATCAGTTTCAAAATGTAAAATTTTTCGGCACCCGGTCATGTCTTTTTTGGGTGCTGATTTCGTGGATTCTCTCTTAACATGCATTCCAAACTCAACTGAATTCCCATGTCACCTATTTAGGTATTCAACTATTCAACTATTTAAGAGAGCGTCCATGAGCTCATCGAGGAATCGAAGCACTCGTCAAAATTTACTGTTTTGATTTAATATTCTCATCTTATTCAGCATCATCGAAAACCTGGCATCCCACAAACACCTTGTAAAAAAAGAGGAAAAAAGAGGCTCAGGGTTCTTGGAAAAAAAGAGGATTTTTAATAAAAAGAGGAGAAAAAGAGGCATACACTTTCGTCTGAAGAAAACTAAAACCCACTGGCACAATAGTACTGTAAATCCGATAAAACTCGTACGTTATCAATACGGGTTGAATATGACTTGAAAGAGTAAAAAAGAGACGAAACTTCCAATTGTTCATAGAGATTTTTGTGCAATTGCTTATGTATGCATTAGAAAACGGGAAAATATTGAAAAAATAGTCTATTCTATTTGCGTAGTATCTGACTATAATATTACTCTATCTGACTAGGTAGGTACACAGAAATAGAAACGATCAGAATTTATTAAATGTTTTTTTTTGCTTTTTGTTCCTTTTTTCGGATGACAGTGCATGTGAGAAAGGTGTTTTTTTCTTTTTTTTCAACTTTCAGCAATTCGTCCATAATTTTGATCATTTTTCACAAGTCAGTTTCACTTTTTCGTTTTCCAGCGAAAATTAATGCATTGATTGCAATGGTGCTCAGACAGTGGGTTTGTGAAGAATCGTTTGATCTTATGGTATCGAAAACGCTTTATCTTTTCCAGTGAAATATGGTCATCTTCCTGTTATGTAGAAAACGACTTATTTGTATTGGGTAGATTGTATGATCCCCTGTGTTTTGATCAGTGGGGCACTCCCGTTTGTTGCTATCGCATTCCATCATATCCGATTTCTTCCAAGTATCATCAAACCGTTGTCAATATTAACCAATGTCAAGCAAACACGCTTGTAATCGGAGAAATATGGCGTGCCACATCGCCCAGTATTGCGATCGTATGAATCTGTGATTGTATGCGCAGAAATACGATCGTTTATGGACAAATAAAGCTCGTCAACGGCTTTCTTTTTACTCTGTATTGCGTTGTATACGATTATATTTCTCCGTGTACGGTTTATAGATATACAATCGTCCAAAATGTGATTGTATACAGAGAAACTCGGAGGGAGAGAAATTACTTCATTTTGACAGTAAATCAATGGCGTAAGATAATCTAGCAACATACCACGGCATCTGTAATCACCCAGTCATTTTGAAGGATCAGATATTGCCGGATATAACATGAAAACTTTTATCGGTATCTGATAAGCAAAAATCTTTAACTTATGGTGACCGCTCATTTCGTTCCTTTACAACTTGTCTCCTTAAATTTCGTCCCTTACAATTCGTCCCAATTACATTTTGTCCCCTTATATTTTGTCCCCTTACAATTTGTCCCAATTACAATTCGTCCCAATTACATTTCGTTCCCTTACATTTCGTCCGAATTACACTTCGTCCCATTACATTTTGTCTCAACTAAGTTTGATCTTATAGATTTACTAGGATCAATCTATTTAGTTATTCAAAAATAGTTGTTATTTATATAAAGAGTGTTGTGTGTAGTGATTCATCGTGATTTGACAAGCCAATGAAGAATCAATAGGTCTTCAAACAAATGTATTGATGATGGCGAATTTAGAATGAACGTGAAATAACTTATGGATCTCGCATTTGTGCCTATTTAATGATTTTGTTAAAAGTTGTTCGCTGATCGTCAATGATTTTGCTACTAAAATTTATCATCTACTAAATTATTTCCAAAGAGCTTGGATAGAATTAAAAAAAGGAAGAGGTTTATGCTAATTTAAATATCTGTTTCATGTATATGATATTACCTAACGTTAAGTTAGATAGTCGGTGTGGTAAATCGGTATTTAGTCTGCAGTTATGGAATATTTCTGAGCGGGTTATTCAAGATTTGCCACGATCGAATAATGCCATAGAATGATGGTGCCATGCATTCAGCGAGCGTGTATCAATCAAACATCCTTCAGTTACTAAACTTACTAAACGTGTTTTACATGAACAATCTAGATTCAAGATCGATATTGAACGACATTATTCTGCCGAATAACCAAAAAAAAAGAAAAAAGTCTATGAAAATCTTGATGCACGATTAAAAAGAATAGTACTGTCTTGTAACGTCAACAATACTGAAGAATATTTAACTCTAATTGTTATGAATTTGAAAATAAGGACTTGAACTTATGAAAATGAATTTTATATCATACTTCTATAATGAAAATGAATCATCACCCTTTGGGACGAAATGTAATGGGACAAAATGTAATGGGACGAAGTGTAATTCGGACAAAATGTAAGGAGACGAATTGTAAGGGGACGAAATGTAATTGGGGCAAATTGTAATTGGGACAAATTGTAAGGGGACAAAATGTAAGGGGACGAAATGTCAATGGAACGGATTGTAAGAGACGAAATGTAAGGAGGAGTTGTAAAGGGACGAAGTGCAGGGGTACCTAACTTATGACATCATACTATCAGAAGCTATCTTGTCGAAGAAATCCTATGGAATCTGACAGGATTCTAGAATAGATCTAGCCACTCTGGAAACTTCTTCTCATTTTGACGCATGCGTTACGCTACGAGTTAGCTATCCATTGTTAGATTCATATCACAAGCTTCCCTGGGGCTGAGAAAAATAGTCAAGAAAAGTGAGCCGATATTATAATTTTACATGTTGATCTTTACCAGAAAAACTTGCCAGGATTGTGAGAAAATGATGAGTTCACACTGGAAATATAATTGGGTGATTTTGTCTCCACTAGAGAACTATAAAAATTGGGTCCCAATTAGGGATACACAACATCGCTGAAGTTGATCACTAAAATCATATAATTTAGCTTCTCTAGCTATATACCTCAACTGATCAGCACATCAGTTTGTGTTATATGATCTTTTCGTATGATATGGTGACATTAATCAATATATTCATGGATGTTTTCGTCAACAAGCTACTTTTTCGTGAGAAAAGAGGAAAAAGAGGATGTTTCTGAAAAAAAGTGGGTAAAAAGCGGAATTTAAAAAAAAAAAGGAAAAGGAGGAAAAAGAGGCGGAGTGGGATGCCAGTCTAAAACCTCTAAATTCAAATTTTTAGCGCATTTGGTTGAGTTGGTGGAAAGTTAGCCCGATTCGACTATTTAGCACTGACAAGGTGATTTGCAAAATATTGTCAAAAATCGTACCTAAAAAGTTGAGTCTTTTTAAATGACAATAAATTAATGAAATTATTAATGTAATATACCAAAAGATGGAGGATCGACAGCTGAACAAAATGAGCTATTTACATATTATATTTCAATGCGCTGATCGAGAGTTATTTCTCAAATACTGTCTAATATTGACGATTTTTTTTGAGTGAAAAATATGTCAACTGTTTTCAGTATATCAGCTACCATTTAGTCATTTTAAAAGTGCCCACGCTGAATTTCATATATGTTGTACAACTCTTTTTCCTCTACAAAATGGTTAAAAAAATATAAAAAAAACCTTATAATAGTGTCGAAAAATGCCTTATAATGCTGACCAACTAGACACCATTTTAAGGAAAAAATTGTTATAAATATTTTTTTTCTGATGAAAAATAGAACTTTTAGTAGGTAATGAAGTATCCAGATTATTCTTCGCATAGATATGACATATTTCAATATATATGTGCTCTATACAAAATAAAAAAAGATCAATCGTGTTTATTATTGAAATAAAAGTAATGAATTGATTTTATGTTTTTTTTTATGATCATGTCAAATATAGA
>CAJNOL010005262.1:0-12171 GCA_905250125.1 Rotaria sordida
TTGTTATAGATACCAAAAGATATATTCGATATCTTGAATATATTCAAACATTTATCAACGAAACGATAATTCAAAAACATGAGTGAAGATATTGAATTGCAAGTCCGACGCGAAAACGCTCGTTTAGTGATCCCGGATTCTCAAGATCCACAAACAGTTGGTCCTATCATCGGCTATGCTCAAGGACCGCTTCTACCGCTTGCAGATGCATGCACACCATTGATTCCTATTATCTTTAATATATTGGTGTATGTTTCAATTGCTCTAGAAAACACTCCAGATGATCCATCAGATGGTCTAACAAGCGATGAATCAGCTTCGATTTATCTCTACACGATGGAATGGAATGATGGACATAGAAGTCTATATTCCATTCTCAATGAAACACTCAGAACAGTCGATCGCGAACATTTACGACCTTGGTTCAAGTACTTGAAACTTTTACTTACTGGTTTGGTCAAAATACAGTGCGCACCTTCACAAACAGTTTGGCGCGGGATACGAAAAGATCTTAGTCTCGAATTTCCCCGAAGAACTCAGGTGATCTGGTGGGCTTTATCATCTTGTACAACAACGCTTCCTGTATTAGAGAATGATCTCTTCTTGGGTCAGGAAGGGACTAGGACTCTCTTCTCTATCGAAACTTTCAACGCTAGGAATATACGAAATCATTCGTATTTTACCAACGAGGACGAAATTTTATTGCTGCCAGGGACATACATGGAAGTGCAATCACAATTCAATCCAGCGCCTGATCTCCACATCATTCATTTGAAACAGATGGTACCAGACAATATATTACTCGAACCTCCATTTGAAGGTATATTGGAAAGCTAAAAGATAAGAAGTCATAACATGGCTATTGTAAAAATTATGATCTGATAGTATTAATAGATTTGAAATTTTAGAGCTCTCGGCTTCATTCAAATGTCTTTATTAATTTTGTAACACAGCGAATAGCTATTTGCCAAATTCATAGACGATTTACATGTCATCTTTATGTTCATATCAAAGGCTTTCTATCGTATTATTATTAGATACTCAGATTCCATTCGAATTGCGCGAGTGCTTTTTCTTTTAGAAATACTATCTTAAACTGTGATCATTCTGATAAGGCATTCGCTACATTTCTTTGACATAATATGTCCTTGTGCCATTGCACATATGTCGTATGGCATATTTTTGTCTGTCTCTCAATCACATATTCTGTTCTGTAGCTAGGGGCATATAAGTTGCCTATGAATATAAGTTATGTTCATGAAATAGGTATGGGTCTCTCTTGGAAGTTCAAGAAGCATAAGATTCATATGTCAGACTGATTTTTTGATTAACTAATAAATAGCTTTAAAAAGATAAACCAGATTAATCTTGATCTGTAATATATAGCTAGAGAGGATCACTGTGCCGTTTATTATATTATTATAAATCACGATTAATGTCTTATCCGTCTGAATGAACAGATGAAATAGTAATCACCATAAAAGAAAAATACCGAAAAATGGGACCCGTGAAGAAAATCCAAACAGTCACCTATCAAAAAAATTATAATCTTCATATTATTTTGACAAAATGAGCTTTTTGTTCCTGATGATAGAGAAGAGTTCCAATTGCTTATTCCTGTGTGAAAAAAAAATTAGTAATATTGCTGAGAAGTAGTATTATCTATTCAAAACTTTCTGCCTTCTCAAAGACTCCACTAAATCCTCTCAAATGTTCTTACAAAGAAAATCTCTGATGAATTCGCGTAAGTATAGTTAACTTTTGGTAGGATGCGTCCATGAACTATTAACTATAAAAACGCAAAAGGCATTCGAAAAGTTTTTGAGAGATTCCATTCTGTGGAGGCTTTTTCGCTGACCATTTCATTGAAAACATCTTCTATGTTCATAGACAAATAGAGATGTTGGGTTAAATGACTCCTGGCCTATGAAGTTCCAGAGAGATTTGTTGCGTTTCAACGATTTGAACCTAGCGCCGTCATTCGTCGAAAAAATAGAGTGTTAACTTTGTTAAAATGAGCAGCGAAAAGTGTTTGACAAAATACTTCAGATACGTTCACTGTTTGGTGGTAAACCACTGATGTAAGTATCTAAAAAAAAGTTAAATTCTGCATTGAAGCTTGTAGTACTAGATTTCAAATATGTCAATAATTCATTGATATATAAATAAAAACCTGGGAACTTTTGTGAACTGTTTGGCAACGTAAGCTGATTCGATAAAAATACGGAGGAGATACACAATGTTTTTGCTAAGTAACTTTCTGCACATCCTATAGGTTATATGTGAATACTCAATGAGTCTTAACGACAGTGGTCTAACGTCATATTGTAGTATTAGTCACGCTTGAATGAAGTCGAAAGTGTTACAATTTTGTTGTTATCACCTTTTCTCTGAAGATGACTTTTTGCAGCAATCAATCAGCTTCCTTTATCTTGTATTATGTCTAATTCTTCTGCTACTAACGATGGAGTGTTTGTGTTGTCAGCTAAGGAGATTAGACATATTCAGGTAAGATTGAAGCTCTGACCGCCAAACTTATAAATTTTAAAATATAGATTGCTGTTGGTATGCATGGACCGAGATATTCAAGTTTTAATGTTAGTACAGTGTATGTAGAATAGACATAATCCAAAATTTCACTAGAATTTTTTCTTCTGTTTTCTTGATGATCGGATAGAGCTCGTCAAGTTACATAAAAAAAACTATATTTCATATTTAAAAAAAATTAAAGAAAAAACATACGAAGGCGCGAATTTCAGGTCTAGTTCCTGTTATATTTTGAAATCATAGTAACTTGAACTTTTTGTCTAAGATTTTTTTAAATCTCTTTTGAAAATATAAAACATAGTTTTCCTGTTGTAACTCGGCGAGCTCTATCCACCCATCAAGAAAATAGATGAAAAATTCTGGTGAAATTTTGGATTGTGACCATCCTGCATATAGTGTACATGCCTTAAAACTTGAATATCCGGTCGGTGCACACTAACAGCAGCCTATATTTTAAACTTGTAAATTTAACGGTCAGAGCCTAAACTTGACCCGATTAAGTCTAATCTCCTTAACTGATAATACAAACAACTCCATTGTAAGACATGTTGAATAATCTAAATGGTTTGTTTTGAATTGAAATATTTCTATATATAGGTGCATGTCTTTATCCAAAAAAAACTAAGTAAGTCTCGACATATCTTCATCTAATTGTATTTTTGATGTAACGTTTCATTAAATTATCAAGACGTCATTGGTATAACAAGAAACGATTCATCATTCCAATCAGCTTATTGGCTGCTATGGTAATCGTAGCAGTTGTTGTCGGTGCTGCTTTTGGAACAAGATCTATCAACAATGCGTCAGGTATGTATTTTGATTTACTTTTCAACTCAATGATGACGGATGGCTAAATCTCAAAGTCCTGGTTGTTCAATGTTATTGGGTCACATTTATTATATGTCATAAGATCTAGGATTAAAAAATCTAGCAATAGAAAAGACCTAGTTTCAAAAAGCACTAAGGAATAAAAAAAATCTAAGAAAAGATATAAGAAGCAAATTTAGGAAAGTCTTAAACAGTCTGACTTGTGTTAATACATTTCTTCTAGATATTTTACTTGCAAGATATTTTCTAGCTTATTTTGCCTAAAGGTTACTCGCCAATACCAGTATTTTGTTACACATAATAACGGCGTGAAGTTTATTTAAGTAAGAGAAAGGTAGTCACACATGATTACGTGCCATGCATGGATTATAGGACCTCAGAATATGCCGTAATGAAAGGGTAGTGAACAGGTTTTATGAAACTAACCTTTCCCTAGCTTTGTTAGCCTCAATGAATGATACCAGTATACAAAATAGCTTAGAACACGTATGAGATTGAGAGGAAACTATCCAGGCTAGATAATCGGCAATGAGCTTTTCATATACTACGCATATATTGCGTCCGTGAGAGAAGATTCTTAGCAACATTATTTGAAATTTACTTTTTCAAAGCTTAATGAATACTATTTGCATATGAAAACAGCTCTGAGAACCTGTAGCATGCTGAAGAAAATGGACACAAGATCACTTGCCATACATTTCCAGCAACAGTTCAAACAGTATTTCGATATAAAATGAATGAGGTTTCGTCGAGAGAGAAAAGGCGTCAATTCCGCGTGTCACAGTATTTCAGAGTATGTCAAAGGAAAGCCAAAGTTATTCTTTTTAACTTTTTAGCTATGTCAAGTTTAATATCAACATGTATCGTTTACATATTAGTCTGGCTCATTCTTTATAACTCTGTACGGCAATAATGCTTAAATAATTCATCGTACTTTAGTGATACTCAAACATTGAAGTATAATCAATTATTTGGACTTTAGTGTCGGATAGACTTGTATAAAAGCAACTGAAACTAATATGCTCGTCACGCATGTTGATGTTAGACTTGAAATAGTTTCGAAGCTGCACATACTAGCTTTGACATACTTTTGGAGTACGTTGAAGTAAGGATTTTTCACTTTTTTTTGCCAATAAGTTCTCAACGATAGCTAAAGTAACTCTATCGTATTTAATATTTTAATCCTGTAGGAATTTAAATGAAAGCTTTTTCTTCACTGTCTATGTCTATAAGTTTTCTTTCACACTAAAATAAAATGTGTTGCATTTATGTATTGCTAATTATAGTGTCATAGACTGTCAGAAGAATGTATCACGGTCTGTCTCCTGACTATTCATTCACCACTTTGTTTTATATATACAACTATGCACATGTGGCGAAGTCAATTGAACATGCTAGACTTATCCATTTTCTTATGTCTTTTTTTCCTAGATTATTTTTCAATTAATTATTAGTCGAGAACATGACAAGAGATCTATCGATGATCAAGAGAGGACTCTCTTGAAGTAACCTGACTGAGACGGATAGATCTGAAGACCAGGCTACTTTTAAATTTAAGAATGGGTATTTCTAACCCAAATTAAATTGAAAAAATATGTTATTATTCGATTCGATAGGAGAAAATTGAACATGTGCTGACTATTAGATTCAAACAATGTTTTCATAATGTGCGGTTAGGCGCATTTCGTACTGTACTTTAATGTCTTACATTGCGTCACAATATACGAGTTATGTGACATAATTTATCTTAGGTCGTATGACACAAAAATTGTTACTAGAGGAATCTGCTGCTATTTTAAATACGAATGACCAGTTCTGTAGATAGTTACGACACTGACTTTTTATTAGTTTAAGGCACAGCAACAACTAATACTAGTAATCAATTGATTAAAGAATGAAATGCCATTTCCTATAGCAATGTAATGCAAAATTTTAAACAGTTGAAATTTATATCCTAAAAGCAAAAATTATCTAATTATACGCATCCCAAAGAAAACGAAGAGGATGCAATTCTCTAGTTTTTTTCCATTTTTGATGGCTTACAGCGTTTTTAAAGGTTAACCAGGTATTTTGATTGAATGAACACTAGTGTTCCACTAGGGTATTATGGTGTAGATTTTAAGCTAATTCAATAAAGAGGCATTTCATAGGTAAAGCAACTTTTAATTCAAAAACCATTCATCAACTAACTTAAGGAATTTATATAATGATCACTATTCTTTTGTGATACTCTTAGGTCCCTAGATAAATCTTAAAGTATTGTTCTGATACTCACAGTCATCTTATCCTAGAATTAGTAGGTCTTAGTAGGGATTCTGAAGATTCCACTAGATAGAACTGGTTCGTTAGATCAACTCAGAAACATCTGATGAAATCTTTTCAATTAAAGTGAGGAGCTGTTTTTCTTTACATAAAATTACGTGTCGTAGCACAACCAGAAAAAAATAGGTGAACAAACTGTGGTTGAATGATTCTAACATATTTCTATCACCCTAGGAAATAGTAACTCCTGGAAAAGTAAAATTTTTCGGGTTTATAGATTTACCTTCTGAATAGCATTGGAACATTGAATTTGATATAAAATTATGTCAACAAATTTGTTTTTCCTTGAAACTTAAAGTAGGCAACAAAGGTTTAAAAATTTTCATCGATGGTCTTTCTTTTACTTTGTAAGAGGCTTTGATTTTAATTTGAATTGTAATCCGGCATGAAACAATGTCAGTTAACTGGTACTTATCTAGCTTCTCCAGCAGTATTTGATTCTTTTCCAAGTCAGATTAGTCATATCAGTCTACTGTTATACAAATACGGATGAAAATGTATGAATGACTTTTTTCGTCTTGTTCCTCGTTTATATTGCCTATGACAAAAGAATCTCATTGGTTTGGTGTCGAAACCTGCTTCTAGCGATTTATCATACTCTTATCATTATCCTTGTATATTTACACAAAAATATGTTTATTTATATATATATTTGTGTTCCTCACGCATATGCCCTTATAACTATCCTCTCACTTGTATATTCTTACACCTATTACTTTATACTTGTAGCCTTGCACCTTTATATTGATACTTGCATCCTTATGTCTATGCAACTACCTATACTGTTATGAAGAAACATTTTTGAGTATATTTCCTGATAAGTTCTGAAATATTCTGTCTCATAAGAACGTTCATAAATATTACCTATGATAATGTCTTATAAGCTCTCTTTTAACCTTAGAAAAATCATAGAATCAAACTTATTCCATGTAAAAATGCTATCGCTAAGAGACGTATCATTTTGCAGTTTTATGAGAGCTGAAGACATAGTTAAAGTTTGCATTAGCGAATCGTAAGGATTGAACACAATTCGTGTGAAACAGTTTTTTATTATTATCATGAAGTATGTGAAACATGTATTCCCAGACACCTAATCTTGTTGATACCCGTTCGCTAAAGAGACTATATGCTTTTTCCAACTAGTACGCCAAAATGGGAACAAACAAAACAAGGCATACATGTATTCAGTTACAACATATCGCCTTCGTTCGTTGTCCCCAATTAACTTTCTCATAGAAATATCCCAAGAAACATGCGGAAGAGCGATAATAGAAAACACTAATTGTTTCATGCCTGACTTCGTCTCAGACACATATATTCGTACAGTATTATAAAGCAATTTAAAGACAAATTCTACCAATTATGTTTCGTTAGAGATAGTGAGTTTAAACTTTTATTCGAAAGCATTAAATTACTAAGGAGTCCTAATACAGCTAAAGTGGCACACTTATTCATGGTGGTAGAACAGGAACTTCATATCAGGTTTTATTCAATTTCTAGGATCCTATAACGAATAATTTGATTAGCCGCTCAAATCTTACATAAATCAAAAATGATACGTCTAATCGATATACTATTCTCAAAACGACGATGCTGGATTTCCCGATCTTTGTACGCTGGGAAAAAACCAGGAAGGATATAGTTATTCACGTTATTCATGAAGGTGCTTATAAGGCTGAATATTTTTAGGTCCTTCTTTAGTTACAAAAAGTTCTATATTTATCGCCTTTTATATTTCCGCTGTGTTACCTTAAATTGCTACTACAAGATTGAATCAAAAGTGTAATTTTCTTATTCTTCTTTGGTTAGACACTACAAAGTCGGTCACTTCAAAATATTCATCGGAGCTAACCACTGGCAGTGAACAGTTTTGTCGCATAGGTGACTGTTCAGCATCTGCCTACTACTATCAAGCTCTTCGTTTAAACGTCTCTATTGCTGGGAACTATTCTTTTGAATCGAAGAGCAACATGAATACCATTGGCTATTTGTATAAGAACAGTTTCGTCTATCTCGCTCCGTCTCAAAATTTGATATCAATCGATAATGACAGCGCCGGCTACCAGCAATTCCCTTTGCACAGTTGGCTTGACAAAGGAACAACATACTATTTGGTCGTAACCACATATGATCCGAATGTCACAGGACAATTTGCAATAGACGCAACTGGTGTTGTACCTCTCACATTTTCAGCGATGGATACTTCAAGTAAGAACTCTATCTACTTTAGGGGAGCTCTTTAATGGAACACAATACTCGTCAAAAGATAGGTGTATAAAGATATGCAGAGTATTGAATGTAGCAACGTAGAGTAATTCTTTTCTAGCGGTCGACGTTAAACTTCAAGAAAGAGGAGAACCAAACTAGATTTTCTTTTTTTTACAAAAAACATATTTTGCATAACAAGTATTCCAATTGGTAAATACTACTTTGGTCGAAAATAAAAATGTCGATTGATTCAAGTATTGAAACAATATTAGTTATAGATCTACCTATGAGAAAAAATTCAATATGTTACCTCCATTTAATAAAAATTTTATTTGTTAAAAAATTTGCAATGAAAATGTGTTTAAAAAATGAAATTAACTTTAATGAACAATTAAAATTTAGTCTTAAATGTATGTTCTATCTATTTCTTTTTTTGTTCCAACAACTAATGACAAGCCAGAAAATAGATCTAGCAAGCTGACGACACCACTATTATATTGGGTATAAAGAGTATTGATGCAATTTTGTATGAAAGTTGTTTCAGGGATTTTGTTATTCTGATGCTTCTGCAAACCACTCGATGCTAACTAGTTGAAGTATTTTTTTTTCTGTTTGCACGAATTTTATAAACTTCCAAATGTTAGGATGGTTGCGAAGAATGCAGCTGTTTGTCCTACTGTGATAAACTGGAATAACAAAACAAAACAGTAGTCATTGAAACGAAGTCTATTTGAAGATAACCTTCACATACATTATTCGTTCTTGAGTCAGCTGTATATGCATTCCATATATCAAGATCTGATAACCAGTTCTTTTTTCTCAAAATAATTTAATAGTGATTCTATTGGCGAGTTTGCTAAAATCTAAGTAACTTTACGAACTTCTTCAAATGGACACAAGACAGTTGCTTGTGGCATCATTGCAAGAGGGTGTGAGTGTGTGTGACTGTGAGTTTTCTCTTCATCGAAGCTGACACTCACACTCACACCAACCCACACCCACATCTTCATACGTGACTCGTGCAATAATAAAAAATGTTTACCATCATTAGTCAATTTATAACGGTCCGGAATAGTAGATAAACATGATTGAGGAAGAGTAGAGAGAATTTTCCACTGAACTTTGCCGAAGGTTAGATCTAAATATAAAATTTTAAAAAAATTCACTTATATCTTTTTCCATAATCAGTCACAGACTTCTCGATTTGGTAAGAAATGTAACAACACCAGCAGCACTAAGTGCTAGTTTTGCCATTTCTTCTTCATATACTTAGGGGTATCCAAAAGTAGTGGCAACGACATTTTAGTACCACTTAGTAAGCTTGATAAAAGTTTCTTTTTACACAGGATGATAGAGAAAAAAATTCTCTTTCTTTCTATGCTATTTGATCATACTTCACATAATATAATGGTAATAAATTTCCAGTAAGATTCGTTTCGTTATCATTCGTGCCCGTTATACTGGTTTATAATGGGTAAGACAGGTTAATTTTCCGTCCCTTAATACATTGCATCAATGATCGAAACATACCGTAAGATGCAGCACGAAAAGCTCTACAATTTACATAAGAGCACTTATTCCATAGTTGTACTTTTTGTTTTCAAAGTGGACAAAATTTTGAGCATTGCAAAGATTGATCGCATAGAAATGTGCTCTTTTTGAAAGCCATTACAATAAGTTTTACTGTGAAGATTGTACAGCTTTTCACGCTGCATCTTGTGTGTGTTTTACTTTTCTTCTGATAAAGCATTTTCGTAATGGAACGATGACATAACAAAAAATGAATTCGTTATGTATCAAAAAAGTTATCTTTTCCCCATGATAGACGCTTGATCGCTAAAAGTTTGTCCATTCTAAACACATAAAATGCAACTATAAAATACGTAGTAATATGTGGATTGTAGAGCTTTTCGTGCTGCATCTTTTAGTATACTCTGCTTCTTAATACCGCACATAAAAAAATTGAAAACTGCAATGCAAACTTATAACGGGCACGAATGATAATGAAACGAATCTTACTGGAAATTTATTACCATTATATTATGTGAAGTATGATCAAATAGCATAGAAAGAAAGAGAATTTTTTTCTCTATCATCCTGTGTGAAAAGAAACTTTTATCAAGCTTACTAAGTGGTACTAAAATGTCGTTGCCACTACTTTTGGATACCTCTAAGTATAATACGAATAGTTATTAATTCATTTAAAACGCGTTTCTTCATTGTTTGAGGAAGACATGTCGTTCGGATTAAATCTAAATTTGATTCATGATCATGATCGCATTTACCTCTACACAAATATACATCATGTTCATCTGTATGAACACTAATTGAGTATCCACTAACAATACTTTCCATGATGTGTAAAACATCAATTTTCCTTTGCATCAAAAGCTGAATCCGCAGAAGTCTATATAACACTACTTTATCAAGATTTTACTACTGAATATTTGAATAGGTGACAAAATCAACCAGTAACAGTGATTATGACATCAGTATAATTACCAATCGTTTGTTACTGTCAACATCGTTTTAGTCATTGACTCTTTATGCTTAAATTTTCACTCTTAGTAATTTTAAATCTAACAATTATCTTAATAGTGTATACTTCAAAGTTTGAACATTTTCGATATTTTTACATTTTGGGAACTTTACTTTTAACAATTTTCTTTTGCTACATTCTTCTATTTCGATATTTTTAACTATTGACATTACTATCATTATGTTCGAGTAATTTTCGTGGCTTTACTATTCATAGATTCAGTAATTGATTAACCTTCTAATGCAGGTTGAATACGACAGATAGTATTGCATTACATCATCTGTTACATGCTCAGAATCGTTCCAGTTTTCTCTATGATGACTATGCGAATTCAATGTTTTTTTTTCATCTCAAGACATGAACTCAACTCGAAATTGAAAGACAGTTTTATATAGCAGAGTTTTCAATCAAAACATCGCTCCTTCTCTTACCTAGCTCAAGTGATGTGTTTTTCGATGCTTGTTATATTTCGCAGAGTTCCAAAAGCAAGCCTAATCTGATGGGAAGTGGTTGCCGATATTAACATCGTCTTCCGTTCACATCTCTTCTCTCTTTGCTCTTCACTTTATTCTGCCATAGGTTCATTATTTTTTGATCTTTCTCTATTGTTTATTCCCGTGCTCATCCATAACTCTTACTCATTCCCATATAACCATCTATCAAACATGAGGTAATGACATTCTGAAAATATCAGGCATCACGATGTGCATAATAACAGAGAATGACGGGAATGTATCTATTCTGTTCACCGTTAAACCATTTGAATAATGAGACGCAATGTCTATAGTGTTGAAAAATAAAACTCATACTTCTAACTGTCCAAAATCATCTATATATATACATATTCGTATGGATATAAATAAATATTTTTAAAACTGCTCCAAAAAAGTATCTCCAGAAGGCTTTTTTATTTCTTCAAACGAAAGCTTATTGAGCCTTTCGTTTCAACAAAATAACTCAAAACTTTTTTCTTACATAAGCCACCATCGACGAAACAAAGTTCTACGATTTGTACGTTCTTACAGTGGTTATCATATCTCTGAAAGTATCCCTTCATTGCAATCAATCTGCTTTGTTTTTCAACTTAGCTTTATAAAATTTTATATACAGGATCCTCGCCACTTCGTATTGATACTCATAAACTGATACTTAGAGGTCGAGTTAAAAGTATGATTTTCCCTTTTTTTACTCTGATTAGACATCACAAGCCTCATTATTTCTCAATATCCATCAATGTTGACTGACGCAAGTGAACAGTTTTGTCGTGTGGATGACTGTTCAGATTCAGTCTACTATTATCAAGAGTTTCGTTTGAACATCTCTATCTCTGAATACTATTCTTTTAAATCGATCAGTAACATAGACACTTATGGTTATATGTACAACAACAGTTTCGTTCCTCCAGATCCAGCACAAAATTTATTAGTAAGCAATAATGATGATGCTGGCAATCAGCAATTTCATTTATACATAAAGCTTGATACTACATCAACATACTTTTTGGTTGTAACAACATTTAACCAAAATGTAACAGGACCATTCTCAATAAACGTAACTGGTTTGGCATCAGTCGCATTTTCTCCAATGAATGCATCAGGTAAGAATCCTATTCATTCCAGAACACTTCTTTGATGAAACAAAATCGTCATCAGAAGATAGATGTGTCAACACCATAAACCAAAACTCACAACTGAAGTAACATATTTAAATCTTAAGCTCTTTACTGA
>CAJNOL010005263.1:1731-12168 GCA_905250125.1 Rotaria sordida
AATAGAAATCATAACAAGTGATGATGATTGACTGCCACCTTCTCTTTTTATACTCTCTTTTGCTAGACTAGATGAGTTTCGATTTTATTCTTTTCTTTTGTCACGATGTTCTTGTTTATTATTCTTCTCCATAGTGATGAAGAATTTTTAATGTATCACTATCCACCCTCAATATATGCATAAAGTTTCAGCTTAATAAAGAACATAAGAATTTCATATGTTCACACAATTTATAACTGATATTGAGGGCAAGATGGAACTACTCGAATATAGTGTTTTCATTCACTATAGATAATAATAAATGAAATATTATGTAACAGGATGTGGGAATGGGCGGACGTGGGGGTCTGGGTGTCACCATTTGAAAAAAATGGTAAGATTTGTTGCAAACAAGTAAAGTCCAATTTAGAAATATACAAAAAAGTTACACATAAAAAAAGAAAAAAACGCACACGGTACATCACTATGTGGATTTATAGTTTCTTACGATATAATTGTTATTTGGAAGTTATTCTAAAATCTGATCAGAATACAAATGATAAAAATTAATATCGCCACTAATATAATACATTGAATATTTTAATCATTATCAATAATTAGTTTTTTATATCTAAAAAAAATAAAAAAACAGAGTATCATACGTAGAGAAATTCCATGCAAATTTGAAGTACAAATATCTACTATTTTCGTCTGTAATATTTGAATATTTAAATGATTTCGAATATTATCGAGTTAAAGTGTTCTCTTGGATCTCGGGGCTTCAACAGTAGTTTTAATAAATAAAAGTTAGTTGGAGACTTTCATCTGAGAAAAAAAGAAAAACAAGAAGTTAACAAATAGTATTTAGAATATACATAACTTGTTGTACTAATATGTCTCTATCGAGTTGAAGAGATAAGAAAAAGTTATATTGGACGGTTGTAATACGTAGACTTTGCATCTGATTGACTCATAACTACTATATGAAGTGATCCAAATGACTTTAGTTCACATGTTTGGTCCACTTCTGTGGGCTTCATAACAAACATTTCATGACATTTAGATGACTAAAGTATTACTCATGGCTTGTCAAAGTGGATATGATAGTAAGAAAGAATAAGCGAATGAGCGAGCTGAAGAGAAGGATGACTCACAAAAATAATATCATAAATGGCAGATTGAGAAAATCTATGTTGGTTATACTGAATCATATGGTTTTCCATACTGCTCTTTCTCTTATTACTCTTCGCTCTTGTTTTGATCTCAGTTGAGGTTTAGCCGTACTCAAAGCATATATAAAGATTCGTGTTCCGTTTGTTTTCGCTACGTATGTATAGTTTTGTTAATGAATTTTTAAATAAATCTTTTTTTCTTTTCCATCAGTTAGTTTATATCTCATTTTTTATTTGATGAATTTTGGTTTTTCTATAACGATTAATAAAATTTGTTGGAACATCTCTGGTTTTTATTAAAATAGTTATTCTCCATGCAAAAACCTCAAAATCCTTTTTTTCCAGGAAAAATCATGGTTTTCACTCAGCCGACTACAGAAATCATCAAAATTTTCAGTCAAAATAGGAACGTTCGATAAAAAAATCACATGATATCTGAAAGATCCGAAGACGGGCTATCTTCCCTGGCATTTATCTCAATATCACAAATTCTGACGAAAATTGACTTTCTTGAGTGGGGGGGGGGGGGGGGGGGCCTTAAAAAATTATGCAACCCCTCTGTGGACTATGTCATGGGAAATATGTTAAAACATTTATTTCGGTATTTATGGGAATGAATTTTAAAAAGTTATGAATTGGGGAAAAATGTCGCAGCTATTTTTGCTGGAGCGATTGGAATTACCCGGATTGGTTTGATTGACTGATCAGAATTATCCCTAATGGGGTAATTCAAATCATCTTGTCATATCTATCGCCATTTTCTCCTATACTTTTTTGTAATACATCTCTTTTCGAAGATTCTTTCGTCAATGGAAAGGAAATACTTTGTTCTACTTATGATTCAAAAATTGGATTCCTACTACATAAAATAAATGTGAATGATGAAAAATAAAATGAAATTTTTGATTTTTGATCAGAATTACTCCGGCAGACTCTATAATTTAGTTTTATTTCTCAAGTTGTATTCATCACTTTACATTCTTTATTTTATATTTGCATATTCATAGTGTAATAGCGGTAGTTTTTTAAGTGTAGACTTTTATATAAGAAAAAGTTAAATCATTTAGTTTAGTAAAATCACTATACATTAGTATTGCATTGAAAACATTTTTAAAGATGTGTTTTCATTAAATCTTTTTATTTTGAGAGTGCTTTTGTTAATATTAGAAATACTTTTTGTTTGTTTCTAACTCGATATTTTCTTTATGGAGAAATTATTAATATAACGGAATATTTAATAGTTACAGAGTAAATTCTATTTAAAAAATGACAAATAATTTAATCAAAGTTAATTTCAGCTTTGACATTTTTTTATCATTTTAAAATCGAAAGCGACGTGTTGGAACTATGTGGAAAAAAGGAAAGATAATATTACGCTTAGGTGACTTCATAGATGTTTATGTCACACAAAAAGATGGAAATCTAAAACATTATTGGGCAAATAATTTTACTGGATTGGTTTATCAAAATGAAATTATATGGAGTTCTGTTTATGGAAAGCCTGCAGTTATTCGATTTGAAAACAATGTTGACATATATGTTCTAACTAAAAGCAGAAGTTTAGTACATTTATGGAATGGAGACTACACAAATTGGAAATATAATAATGAAGTTTTAGTTGAAGGGATATCTGAGCCTCCAGTTGCTGTAAGATGGGAAAATGATGGTGTTCTCTTACATTTACACGCTTCTCCAAGTACAAATTGGCAATATGAAAGTAAAGAAATATATCGTTCATATAATCATACATGCTTATTCGCTCTACGAGCAAAGCGCGAAGCAATTGACTTGTATTTTTTGGAATCTGGTCATATTATACATTCATACGTAGGAGATCACAACGGTTGGGTATATGCAAATGAAAGAATTTTAGAAGGTACTAATATTCCAAATGGAAATTTTTCTGCTACTAGAACTGATAATTGTATAAATCTTTTCTATTGTGCTGAAACTGGACATGTGTGTCATGCAATTTGTGGTGATTTCACAGGCTGGTCTTATCAAAATCGAGGATCTATTTCAATGTCAATAACTGCCCGATATAAGGAGTTTTCAGTGGTTCAACATGAAAACAATATCGATGTTTATTTTATTGGAAATGATAACTGTGTTCATCATAATTATAATGGTGTATACAATAATTTTACTTGGAATTCAGATGAAATTATTTCATTATCTGATGCTATTTCAGGAATTGCAGCTGTTCGCCCTTATCAAAAAGCTATTGACGTTTATTATTTAGGACAAGATGAACAATTAAACCATTTATTTATTGGAGAAGAAACTAATAATGGTTGGAGTAGATATCAAACTGTCTTATCGAATCCTACACTTTATTGGGAAAATCTAAGAAATTTTGCCACAATTATTGGTGAAGGATATCATGGTAAAATATATTTAATACGAAAGGATTCTGATAAATTTATTGTAAAAAAATTCAAAATACCTAATCCATTAGCAATAAGATCAGAAATGATTATATTGAATAAATTGGCTTCAATTTGGCCAAATTTATGTCAAGCTCAAATATTTGAAAATGGAAATTTAGCTGGATTTGCAATGCTTTATATTGAAGGCAAAAAGTTAGATAAAATTTTACAAGACAAGGAAAATATATTTCATAAAAGTACAGCAGCTAGAATTAAGCTAATAAAAATTATTGGGGAATATATGAATCGAATGCAAAAATTAGGTATTTGTCACGATGACTTCTCATTAGATAATATAATGGTGAATCAAAAGAATAAAAATAGTAAAAATGATGTTACTGTTATGATATTAGATTTTGGCAATAGTTTTTTCTTTAATTCTAATACACGAACACAAGCAATTTTAACTGGTTGGCAATGTCTTAAACCATCTGAATCGAAATTCGGTAAGCCATATAACCCAACAGGCGTAAATGCTTATCAATTTGCAAGAGTTGCAATTCAAATATTGTTGTTAACTCCATTTTCATCCTATAAAAACATTAACAGCAATCCAAGTCATGAATTAAAAAAGTTAGAAAAATTTAGGTTTGATAAATCTTTGATTAATCTCTTAGGAAAAGGGGTTCAGTCGGATATCAATAAAAGAAATGCTATTTTAAATGAGATTGATTCAACTCATAATTTGGATTCATTTGATGATCATTATGTGAATAGCAACATCGAATCGTCAATCAATGAGAAAACTCAATCAAAGATTAAGCATAGAGACGTAGAAGAGACTCAGAATCGCCTAAACCTTCAAGGAATTAAATTGATTTTAAAAAAGCCTTTGAAACAATTTATGATTTTCTACGAAAGAATCCCCAAGCAGAGTGGCAAGCAGTTGAAGGCAAAAATTATATACTTTTGTATGCATCTGCTGGTATTTCAATTGAAGATGATATTTTTATAACAATAAATGCTGAAGCTAAAGTAGTGCTATTTAAAATAATCTCAGATAGTGGAAGTAATATTACGACAGTTGACTTTGAAATTTGGAAAGCGCAAATAGGTGTTCAAATTGGATCTTATAATGGTTTTGAGCTTTATGTTGCGTTAGTAAAAGGAAAAGTATCTGTGTTTGGTATTAAAATAGGAGCAGGAATTAGTTCAGGTGTTGGCATAAATCAAGATAGTTATGAAACAAAAGTATTTGGTACTGAATATTTTGTCGGTCGAAGAATAGGAATATCTGTTTTTGATTCTGAGTTTGGAGTTGACTTTAAACAGTTTTTTTCTGATGAACAATGGAATGCTGTAAAGCCTATTGTGTACACCGCATTGCAAGCTACTTTTCCGCAGCATTATGTTTTTGGACAACTTAGTAAATTAGTTTCTGACGTCTCAAGAGATGGGAGATCAATAGAAATGGCAATAGAGAATTTTACTTTTTATCATTTCATTTTCGATGATCAATATTTTGATTGTGGAACTATTGACAAAAATGACTCGAACAGTGTAAGAAGAGGAAATAAAACTGAATTTTCAGTGTGTAAAAAAAGTAGGACTTTATGGAGTGGAAGGCACGATTATTTATCGTGTGAGTACGTTAAATAAAAATTTTGCGTTCTCATTTTTTAATTCAATATCAGGAGGTAATTCAATTGTGTGTAGAGCTTATAAATCTGAAGATCCCGAAAGCGATGCCAAAAGAATTCACTACACATCGGAATCAAAAAAACAATCTTCTGACACAACACATATTGTCAATGACGAGGATCCAGATTTCAGATTGATTTATATAATTAAGAGTGGAGATAATTCAAGAGCTTTTTTTAGAGTGATTAGTAAAAAGTTAATTTTGGACTAGCATGGACGACGCAAGCTCAATTTGCTAGGAGAGGCAATAAATTTTTTAAACTGATAATGATAATAAGTTTTCAATTTTTAAAATCTTTATTGTTATGATCAATGCTATTAACACTGTTATGTTGTTCTTTTTATGCTCTCTTTTCTTAGTTTATCACCTTTTTTCTTTTCGTTTGATTCATATCCAGTCCTTTATATATAACTATAAGAACGTATGTGTTTTCCGTTTCTCTTTCTCTCTCTTGTTTTAGTATGTATGTATGTATGCATCTTCTCTTGTTAAAATGAAATGATTTCTTTAACAAATATATAACTAATTTATTTTCAAAATATTTTTTTTCTCTCTTCTTTTATCGATATAAATTCGGTAACAATGCTATCCAGATCAATATCACAACCACATTCAATATTTATTAAAGATAAACTGGATAGGATGTGATGGTGAGAACAGCTGCCATGATCAGTTTCGATTCCTGCTAAAGAATCTTATCAGATAGGTTTAAAGATTCGAAAATTAAATCAGAATGAAACCATGGAGATAATAACTTTTGTGAAGTCGATCGGCGGTGTTTGTATTAAAGAATACGTCTTGTTTGGTTTTTTTTTGTATTTTTATACGTATGGTTTAACATGGTGAATGTAAATAACATAAGTAATTAAAATATACTACAGGGTGTCACAAAACCAATACGCCCCCTCTACAACTAAAACTACAGATAATATCCACAAAGTACTTTATACCAAATTAAAGCACATCGAAAACTGGATCTATCGGTATTATATAATAAGAGCTATTAAAACCTTTTATTGTCGAACATAGAAAATTTTCAGAAATTTTATTCTCCTTGTGCCATAGAAATGTGAGGCGCCAGCAATTCGAAATGGAGGAATTTTTTTTTCTTTGATATTTTTACATGGTTCGATAGAGCTCGTCGAGCTCTACTAAACTGTACGTATTAAAATTTTTTAAAGCTAATCTTTTGAAATAAAAAATTCAAAAAACTACTTCGGAAATTTCAAAAAATAGTTAAAAAACCCTGTTTTTCCTCACTATGAAAACTAGATGGTATCTCAATTTGGTCGAGAACATGAAATAAAGTGCGAAGCACGAATATCGACTAACTGGACCAGTCGAGTTTTCGAAAAAACCATAAATCGATGATAGAGTTATAATCGAACCATGTTTCTCTTCTAGTTTTGCTCCACAGAGAAGAGAGCTTTCTGTCGATTGTTGTAAATCGAAAAGATGTGTTTCCTTCAATCAACTGACCGAAATCTAGCATAGGCTGACAAGTAGTCATTTAGAATTTATCACAGCGCGAATTATGAAAGCTTACCAACAGTCTTTTAAAGGGCATCATCGATTGATCGTTTAATTATCGATATGATTCATTATCTATCATCAGCTGTGATTACAGCTGTTTTTTATACATCAGTGAACTAAATGGTGCCTAACTTTTTATGATTTAATTATTTCGAAGTTTGAAAAAATCAAAGTCCTGAAAAATTTGTCTTTTTTCGATCCTGTTTGTATGCGAATGGAACATCGCAACGAAAATCGAAAAAAAAAGGAGGTTTCGGTTCAACCTCAACGCTTTCATCTGATGCTTGAACGAGGATTTTCTGACTATCAGCTGTAGAGATCATTGCGACACAAAATGTGAAAAGATCTCCGTATGGTCTAGCTAGAAATAAATAAAGAAAGAAAGAAAGAAAGAAAGAAAACTCGCGACGCAGTACTATAAACTGCTTCGCACCTTAAAAAAACAGTTTTTTGGGTGTGGGTGTGACTACAGATCTTCAATTAACCTACACCCACACCCACACCCCAAGCTCATTAGAGCGAGTTTTCTAGAGATCATTAACACTTTTTAGGCGCAACTCCAGTGTCTAACTAGTATCATAGGTCTTTGAAACATGGCTTTCCTCAACAACTTTGGTTAGAAATCAATTCACGAGATGTAGGTTTTTACGCTCTTTTTTATGGCATACTTTTGAACGAGTTTGAGTTCAGTTTTAGCTTGGAAGCATTGATTTTCTTAGACTTTAACCCTATGCAAGGTACAACTTGATTTTATAGACGAAGCATTAGAATTTTTACAAGTTCTTTGTGTCAGCGAATAGGCAACGCTCTTATATATTAGTTGATGTATTATCGAAAACAATCGGTCGAAGACTGGTGGGAAAAAAACCTTTAAAGATATTGCTGTTCTTATAATCTTGGCCAGGCAAAAACGATGATTAATGTTTCAAAATTTTCTTTAATACTGATCACATGACATGCGGACCTACTCTTCATATATTATGAAAGAGCACATCGAAATCTAGGTACAAGACTGAATATCAGTCGAATACATCATTTGTAGAAAGAAACACGAAATGAATAGGCGACTAGCAGTCTGTTCTTATAATTTTGGTCACTACTGTATATTACATTTATAACGCTCAGAGTTTGTGAATTCCACATTTCGACCCCTCTTGGAGCCGCACTGACAAGTTTTTTCAATTGGAAAAAAAACTGTACAACTGGCCATAAGAAGAAACAGGAATGTAAGATATCATTCATAGATGATATCTAAAAGATCTACACTCCACCTTCTTACCCACCATGGATAGACAAATTCACTGAACATAGAGAAAAGCTTCCAGTGTACATTTTTAACAAAGCGAACTTCTTTTGATTTTACTGGAATCACTGTCAGAACAGGTTAGTGACCACTTGTGGTTCTTGTTTCTTCGATAGTCTGGATGAAGACAGAAAACCCAGATGTCAACACATAGTCAATAATTCGACCACTTCTTAGTGATGTCGAAGAGTCTGGAGTAAATAGACACAGAAACATAGAATCCGACCACGATAGTAACATTTCAGCTTTGGCTTTATCCTCTTCAAGGTCCACATTAAAATCACCGAAGGCAATGCAATTAAAAGAAATAAATGTAGTCAAATCCATCCAATTCCAAGATCTCGCCTCCGAACTGTACACACCTAAAAGTCTCAATTGTACTGCAGAGTCCTGATGAGCGTTTCAATACATTAATAAATAACACAAAACGCGTCAGCAAACTTAACTCTGCATTTCTTTTAAATTAATTTAGTTCAGCACATTTATCTATTATTATTCTCTTGTTATTTAATTTTCGACAGGAAATCAATTGCTGAAAGGCAAAGCTAAGAATAGCAGATTGAACTTGTCTTTTCGTTAATGGATAGGTCGCTCTTTTTTCTAATTGACAATAGTACAAAGCGTGTCTGCAAAATTAGCTGTGCATTTATCTTTATTTATTACTTATACAAAGTATATTATTTTCTCATTAAATTGCTATTTGGTTTTCGACTTTATCAATTTCTGAAAAGTAAGAGTTGATAGCAGCAGGTTGTTTTGTCTCATAGACATATAGGTCCATCTGTTCTACGATTGATTTATCCACCATGATGAGACTCTTAAGCAAGGTCCGAACGCCTCCAAGTTTGTTTCACTCATCATTGCAGTAACGACATCTGCTATTATGATGGGGAGTCTTTCGAGAATTTGCCGTGAAAATTATAGACTATGTATCACACTTTTGATGTTCCCAATCATTTGAATGGATTCTTAGTCAGCACTGTGTGATAAGATCCTTAAGCGGGATAGAAACGCGTCATACTTTGGTTGAGGCACTCACTCTCAATCGCAGTTTATTTGAGCATAGAAATCAAAAGATGAATAAGAAAAGATTACAAGAAGTATTAGTGAGACTAAATAGAAGTTAGAAACAGTGAATGAAATTAAAAAAAGTTCAAGGTAGAAGTTGCGACATTAACAAGTCTGCAAGAAAATTTTTAGATTGTCAGCTCCTTCATTGGCAACGACGAAATCCAGCTTTCCATCATTGTCCAAATCGCCAACGGAAACGGAGAACGGAAGAGAGCCATAACCGATCGAAAAACTTTTTACATCAGCGAAGGAACCATTGCCATATCCAAGCAACACACCGATGTTGCTTGTGCCATAATTGGTGACAATAATGTCCAGCAAGGTGTCGTTGTTGAAATCACCAACGGCAACCGCGTTCGGTTGAGAGTTGAAACCGGTTGAAAACGTTTTCTGGCTTGAAAAAGAACCATTACCAGATCCAAGAAATATACAAACAGTGTCATTGCCATGATTCACGGTGACAATGTCAAGTATTGTATCGTTGTTAAAATCACCAACAGCTACCGCCCATGGAGAAAAATCAGTTGAACATGTTATTTGATTTGCGAAAGAACCATTGTCATATCTTAGAAAAATACCAACATTGTTAGTGCGTGAATTCGCAACTACAATATCTGTTTGACCATCATTGTTAAAATCCCCAATGGCGAACGATCTCGGTCGAGATCCATTGCCAGTTATAAGCTTCATTTGATTTAGAAAACTTTTCTTCGGATATCCGAGATATACAATAATACTTCTTCCATTCGCATTAGCGACAACGATATCCAGTCGTGTGTCATTATTAAAATCACCAATTGCTATAGATGAAGGACTACTGCCAGTTGGATATGTCATTTTATTTGCAAATAAGCCATTGCCATAGCCGAGAAGGACACTCATAGTGTTGCCATTCCAATTACTGACGACGATATCCAATCGGTTGTCGTTATTAAAATCACCAACAGCTACAGAGCTGGGCCCAGAGCCAGATAAATATTTCGTTTGATTCGCAAAAGAGCCATTTCCATATCCGAGAAGGACACTTACAGTATTATCATCCGCATTAGCAACGACAATATCCTGTCTGGTGTCGTTGTTAAAATCACCAACAGCTACACAGAATGGTGCAGAACCAGTTGAATAATTCATTTGATTTGCAAAAGATCCATTTCCATATCCGATAAGCACGCTTATAGTGTTGTCATCATAATTAGCGACGACGATATCCAGATGGGTATCGTTGTTAAAATCGCCAATAGCTACAGACCGTGGGGAACTCCCAGTTGGATATGTCGTTTGATTTGCAAACGAGCCATTGCCATATCC
>CAJNOL010005265.1:0-12153 GCA_905250125.1 Rotaria sordida
ACCCACACTCAGCGAACAACATTATTCAAATCCTATTTATGATTTTTTTCGTTTGTTCTTTTCTATGGATGACGACAATCATTTCATGTTAGTTCGTTACGTTCTTCTTTCTTGTTACTTGCTTAATTTACAGAGGTTTCGCTCGTTTGTTATCGTCAGTTTATCTGTAGCACTCGTGAAATAAAAACATAAATGAGATAAGAACAACTGGAAGTCAATAGCAACAAGCCAGAAAAAAAATAGTATTGAAATAAGAGAATAAACGATTATAAAGACACAGGGAGACGCCGTTTTAATTTTGCATTTATTCGTTGATTTATTCATCTATTGTTTATGGACAAAAACGGATTGAAAAAAACTGCTGCTAGTGGACAAGCAGCGATGGCCACCACCAATAGTAGTGCTGTATTGCCCGAAAGTATGCGTCCGATTCTGGAAAATTGCCTTCTGATCTGGCTTGATGCCGATTTCGATGAATCGAAAAATGATTATAAACAATCAATGGAACAGCTTCGAAATACCATATCAACAATTATAACATTTACAGATGCTGACCAATGTGTTGATTATCTCACTGATATCAAAGATGAAAAAGTGTTCCTGATTGTGTCTGGTTCACTGGGACAATACATAATATCAGAAATTCAAGCATGTCCACAACTGAACTCCGTATATGTTTTTTGTGACAATCAATCAATGCATGAGCATTGGGCAAAGATAATACCTAAGATAAAAGGCATTTACACACAAATTGAACCGATTTGTAAAGTATTACAAAGTGATCGTGAAAATTGTGATCGATCTATGATCTCGATGAGTTTTCGTGGCATCGATCCTTTGTTTATGTACACACAATTGCTTAAAGAAGCATTTTTGGAAATCGAAGATGATGATGCGACATCTATTAAAGAACTGGTTGATTATTGTCGTCTTCACAATGCTGCTTCTCCAGCTACACTGGAAAAGCTCGAACGAGAATATCGTCATCATCCACCAAGTTGGTGGTATACAGGTCCCTTCTTTATTTATTCTATGCTCAATCATGGTCTTCGACTTATGAATGTCGATGTTATAATGAAAATGGGCTTCTTTATTCGTCATTTACACAAACATATTGAAAAATTGCATGGCGAACAACAATCCAATGAGCCCACCAACAGACCATTCACAGTCTTTCGTGGACAAGGTTTGTCCATGGAAGACTTCAACAAAATGAAACAAACAAAAGGAGGACTTATGTCCTTCAATAACTTCCTTTCAACCAGTCGTCAACGAGACATTTCACTTGACTTTGCACGTCAGTCACTCGGCAATACTGATTCCATCGCCATACTCTTCGTTATGAATATTGATCCAATGGTATGTGTACAATCAAAAATTCCCTATGTTGACGTGAAAGGTGTTGGTTACTACGACAATAAAGAAGAAGAAGTACTTTTTACGACACATACGATCTTTCGTATCAATCAAATCAAGCGCATCGAAGACAAAGATACCGATCGCCTATGGCAAGTTAATCTCACCCTTACGGGTGACGATGATAATGAACTTCATGCACTTACGTCACACATAAGCAATGAAGTAAGTGGAGGAAAAGGATGGCCTCGACTGGGTAGAATATTGCTTAGACTAGGAGACTCTGCAAAAGCAGAACATCTGTATACGATTTTACTTGACAAGGCGTCTTCCGATTACGATCGTATGGAATACAATCACCAACTTGGTACGGTATATAATAACATGGGCGAGTACTCGAAAGCACTTTCATCGTACGAACGATCACTTGAAATCAAAAAAATAGTTCTCCCTCCGAATGATCTCGACTTTGCTGCTTCCTACAACAACATCGCTTTAGTGTATGGTAACATGGGCAAGTACTCGAAAGCACTTTCACTGTACGAACGATTACTTGAAATCCAAAAAATAGCTCTCCCTCCGAATCATCCCAACTTGGCTGGTTCCTACAACAACATCGGTATGGTGTATGGTAACATGGGCGAGTACTCGAAAGCACTTTTATCGTTTGAACGATCACTTGAAATCCAAAAAATAGCTCTCCCTCCAAATCATCCCAACTTGGCTGGTTCCTACAACAACATCGGTATGGTGTATGATGAAATAGGCGAGTACTCGAAAGCACTTTCATCGTATGAACGATCACTTGAAATCCAAAAAATAGCTCTCCCTCCGAATCATCCCGACTTGGCTACTTCCTACAACAACATCGGCAATGTGTATTATAGCATGGGCGAGTACTCGAAAGCACTTTCATCGTTTGAACGATTACTTGAAATCCAAAAAATAGCTCTCCCTCCGAATCATCCCAACTTGCCTTTTCCCTACAACAACATCGGTTCAGTGTATCATAAAATGGGCGAGTACTCCAAAGCACTTTCATCGTTTGAACGATCACTCGAAATCCAGAAAATAGTTCTCCCTCCAAATCATCCCGACTTCGCTGCTTCCTACAACAACGTCGGTATGGTGTATAATGACATGGGCGAGTACCCCAAAGCACTTTCATCATACGAACGATCACTTGAAATCCGAAAAATAGCTCTCCCTCCGAATCATCCCGACTTCGCTGCTTCCTACAACAACGTCGGTAATGTGTATATTAACATGGGCGAGCGCTCCAAAGCACTTTCATCATACGAACGATCACTTGAAATCCGAAAAATAGCTCTCACTCCGAATCATCCGGACTTGGCTAGTTCCTACAACAACATCGGTGGGGTGTATTATAACATGGGCGAGTACTCGAAAGCACTTTCATCGTTTGAACGATCACTTGAAATCAAAAAAATAGCTCTCCCTCCGAATCATACCGACTTGGCTACTTCCTACAACAACATCGGCAATGTGTATTATAGCATGGGCGAGTACTCGAAAGCACTTTCATCGTACGAACGATCACTTGAAATCAAAAAAATAGCTCTCCCTTCGAATCATCCCTCCTTGGCTGCTTCCTACAACAACGTCGGTAGGGTGTATAATAACATGGGCGAGTACTCGAAAGCACTTCAATATTATGAAAAAGCCGAAGATATCTTCCAAAAATCACTACCTTCAAATCATCCACATATTGCACTTGTGAAAAGAAACATTGAAATCGTAAAAAAGAAAATGTAATTGTTTTTTTCTTTTTAAACGAGAAAATAAATTGGCTTTCATGAACACGTTTGGCTCGCCAAGGCAAAGCAGCTGCAAAATTTCGCGCACGCGCGACCAGGAATACCCTCCGTATTCTGCTGGCTCGTACAGTGGACAAAGCCGACAATGATAAAGCAAACATACATTTATGTATGTATGACTAGCACCTCCATAATCAACGTCTTCGAAAAGACAATGACGAGATGGAAGCTGCTAGTCATACATACATAGATGTATGTTATGAAGGCCTACCAGCTGCACGCCTGCACGGGTCACCAAGAAAACGTCGGATATCCCTGGGAAGGTTCATTTGTTTTAGAGTCACCCCCGAAAGCTCCCTCTTGTTTAGAAAATTTTTTGTTCTTCTGTTACGAAGAACGAGAAGAAGCAAAAATGGAAAGAAGAAGGTATGAAGACGGAAAGACGTGAATGAAAGACGACGTCGACGTAACGGAATTATAAATACGCAGTGAATGAAAGCAGCCGGTGTTTTTGGGCGTACGTAAAGAAAATGAATGCACGATATCTTGTTCGTCCTTAAACATTTCATGTTGATTTTTCATCTCGAATGTGTTAGAACAACTCATATGTCGTGCGCTCGATATCGTGTCAAACAATTCATGATTGAGCGAAAGAAAAGGAAATAAAAAAAACAAAATAAAGATATATTATTTTAATTTGTTATCGTCTTATCTGTCAAGTGAAAATTTGTATAATTTTTTTTGATTCGTACAACGGCGAGGATGAATAATAATGTTTATTGAAGAGAACCTTCATAAGGAGAAAAAGTACCCCTTTTTTGTTTTTACATAATCTCGTTCTAGGTCTAAGCAAAAAGTGTACAAATAATTCGAGCTAAAAAAGAAAGAGATCACTAGGTTACCATAAAATGTTAAAATTCTCTATGAAGAAAACATATTATGTTTTGTATTTAGAAAACAATTCTTGATTGAGACAAATATATAAAATTATTTTAAATTGTAATCTCATCTCAAAATTTTTTCATTAGAGTAAAAGTGAATATATATTGAAATTGTTATTATTTATTCTTCTATTAATCAAAAATCTATTAAATCTATTATCTATTTTATACGAAATATAGTTAACAAATGTTATAGATTTTTATGCAGACATAACGGATGTCCCATAATAAATGGATCTTTCAGTATTTTGACTACAATTTTTTTTTGTTTTTAATCTTTAGAATTGATTGTTTCTCCAAAAGATGCGCTATGAAATTCTATATAAAATCATAATCAAATTTATTTCTGTACTAGTTTAAGAAAAGATTACAGGAAGATGATGATGTCAAGAATGTTTTTTAACAGCAAAGTATATTAAAAGACGCAGCGTGAAAAGCTCTACGAGTTACATCAAAAGCCTTAGTTTATATACGCACTCTTTGTTTTCAAAAGGGACAAAATTCTGTGCTACCAATTTTCAACACTGTGAACAAAATTGGCTTATGTTAGCACATAATTTTGCTTACTTTAAAAACAAAAGATGTAAATATATAAAACAAAATGTTGTAAATTGTGAAACTTTTCATGTTGTATCTTTTAGTAAAATTTGCTCTTAAAATAAACATACTTTCTTTTAAATGTGAACAAGCTTCTTGAGTGTGGATGGATGTGGATCTCATGGAATTTATCATTTATACTCGCTCTCATACTTACATCCAGAATAACTATAGAATGGAAGAGATAACGACACCAGCAGAATACTGGTTGATTACATTATTGTAATAAACTATTTGAAAAGTTGTTCCCTTGAAATGTGTAAAATTGTATCGATTATAACTCGAATTAATACTTGAAATTATTAGAGGAACTATGTTTTACAATTATTGACTTTTCGGTCTATGCATTACGACGAAATGTTAATCATCTAAAGTAGAAGAGCAGTTAATAAAACAAAAGTATTTTGAAATTCTTAATGAAATATAGACTAGTTGTCATATTTAGAGATTTTCAATAAACAACTAGAGACTTTCAATAAACAACTAGAGACTTTCAATAAACAACTAGAGACTATTTTCATCATAAAATTATCTTTTTTGATTGATGATAATTATTTCAAACATCAGTTTTTTCAGAAAAAGAATATGTAATTTCGAAGGTACACGAACTAAATATACGTGTGTATTTTAATTTAAAGTTTACGATGCCAAGAATTTTTCATATTGATTTGTATAAATATTCGTTCAATGTCAGTATTGGTACATCTTTTTTAATATTGAAATAGTTCATTTGCATTCAACATTCCATAATAGTTTTGTTTCGAGGCTATTCAAAACGTATCGATATATCTTATCAATAATGACCTCGTCTTTAATTGTATAAGAAGAAGTACAACGTCGATTTTATTAGATGACTCTCAGACAATCGATGATGAACACAAAGATGAAAAATTATCTGATCATAATAATGATAGTTCATTGCAAAAGTTAACATGACATTCGCTAAAGCAACTGGTATTGATAAAGCTAAGGAACATGCTCAATCAAATTTATTTTTGTTTTAGACAACATTCGAAAAATTGAAATGGAAAATATGCTAAAATTTTATTATGGAATACAGATACAATACATTGTGATGAAATTGAATTAAATGACTTAATTGAAAAACGAACATAAACTATGATGGAAATTTTACTTCGGTACGTACAATAAATAAAATTTAATTTGTCAATATTAGAGAAAAACCTGATATTATTTTTTTACAACAAGTTGAAACATTTACATTAACATTATATGATGATCAATCAATTCAAATTATGTATAAATATTTGCAGGAAAATCAACTATAAAAAAGAAGAGTGCATCAATATATTGAAAACAGAAATACGCTTAAAGTTGAAGCAAAAAGTTTGATGAATTGTGTTTTTCTTGTAATTCATAAAGAGTTTTATTTCTTTATAGCTTAAATATAAAAGTCCAATTAATATTGATCTATTTAATGCTTTTATTCATGAAAATACTTATAGATATTGTTTCGAACAGGTTGATAAGAATAATCCATATGTTTTGGAATTCTCATACAGTTAACCTTGATGATTTAAGACAAATGACAGATCAACGACCTGAGATAACATATGCATTTGATTCTAAATTAAATTAAAATATAACTGATAATTAATAAACCTCAACGTTATGATAGAATTTTTTTCGTTCATCTACATGAATGAATAATAAATTTAAACCTGTTCATATGGAATTAGAAGGCATTCAACATATTAAAACATCAAATGTTATTTTTTCATCTACTCATTGGACAATTCAAGGTTATTTTGATATTCAGAATTAATATAAATCGATTGACAAATTTCTATTGAAATAAATAAATTATTCATTGCAATGATTTTTTTATATTTCAAAACTAAATTACTATTTACAAATGTTATTTTGTCCTTTTCTACTGTATTTAAAACTTATAAAGTAGATGTTTCACATGGATTTATAATATTACTAGTGTTACTATACATACAAAATAATTTATAAACGTTATCCATCATACAACCTATAATTGACTTCTGTAATTATTTTTCAGTTTATCTTCATGGATACTGTTTTGAATAATAAATAACTCAGGAATCAATAATATAATAACATTACTAATTCAATATTCTATTGCAGTTTATATATAAGCTAGGGTTTAAACTCTAAAAGTATCAGCGAATTAAAAGATCATTTGCCTTTGACTATTTGTCTTTAAATATTAATTTTGCCATGTTATTCGATAATTTTTTTTATTATTAACATTAATAACAAATTTTTTATAGTTTTGCTCTTATATATTTTTATGTGGAAAATTTAATCTTCTTTGTTCATACAAAGTACTAATATCATGAATATGATTTAGATTTTGAAACCAATTTATCTTCATCAACAACTTTATTTATAGTTTCTGTCCATTCATAAAGGAGGCTCCTTCCCTCAGAAAATCCATTTCTCCGAACACAAGTTCAGATTGAAGTTTCATCATAGGAAGATGCACTGAAATCTTTTCTTTTAGAATAGATATGGCTTATCGCAAAATGAATTAAGTTTAACGAACTTATTGTCTCAAACTTGGCTCCTGCTATCATATTTTTCAAGAAATTTTCAAGGTGTTTTTACAAGTTTTTTCTTTATATCAATCACTGCGAGACTATTAATAATTAATACTAAGATCACATATAATTCAGATGTGATTCACAAAAAATTGATTTCTAAAATCTAATTAGCTTATTTTCTTAAAATAAGTTTTTTCAATAGTACTGTTTATGTAAGCAAATCTCTCTTGATAACTACTCAATATAAGAATGGTAGGTTTTTTTTATTATATAGCACAGCTACGGCTGGGTCGTAAAAGAGCCTGATTTTTGAATTTCTCCCTTGCTGAAATAAAAAAGCTTAGATCTTCGTTTTTCTTCACCAATTTTTGTGAAAAAAAAGTTGAAAATTTTTCGAAAAAGTTTTTTCAATATTAGGAGAGACATTAAAAAATCGGACTCTGTTACGACCTAGTGCCAATGATACTCGACAATTTAAAATCATTCCGACATGCTCAGCTCGTATCATCACTTTGAAAACCTTGTCCGCGTAAAGAGTATTTTAGACCAATGAATTGACTATAACGTGTCATTGTCTTACAGATTCAACAAAATATTTTGACCATCAGATATTCTAGCCAAGATTAGCATCCTCTGAATTTTGATTGAAATCAGATCACAAATATAAAAAAAGTAATCAGAAAATTTGATAATTTTTTCGATAATACTATTGAAAATAATTATGAATGATTGTCTGTTTTTTCCTGTTTCATAAAAAATTTAAAAATCTCTTCGTTTCATGTACATAACCAAACTGTTAACAAATAATTTGTTGCAAAAAGAAACGAAAAGAGATTTTTCGAGTTAAAAATTGATCACTGAATCGAAAGGCAATTTTTCATATGGTTCATATTGATCTAAGGACTCAAGAGAAGTTAATTCATTATTTGAAGTTCCTTCTAATGGAAACTTCTCGTTTGATTACAAAAACTGGTTCATTAAATGTATTAACGTCACTGTCATTGTGAATGTTGATGCTTAAAGTTTGGAAATTTATCAAAATCTAGAAGATTGACTTTTATTATTTTTTTACAAAATGTGACTTTTTCATTATAAAAATACATGAGATATTGACATATTTAAAACATTCTTTTTGTATAATATACACAACAAACAATAAATGATCTGTATAATTGATTCTTTATATATATTAAATTATATTGACTAATTCAAAGAAATATCATCAGTACGAAACTTTCAAAATTATTTTCAATGTTAATAATATTATTCAATATTAGATTTGTTCATTACATGATTGTGAATATTATGAAAAAAAACGAATACTGAGGTACATGCTTCAGTACCTCACGAAGTCATATCAAAATATAGAGCAAAACAGTGAATTAAGTTTAGATACTATAACCACTATCGTCTTTACACGTTCTACTTTCTTTTGAACTTAATTTAATGTTAGGTGTAAAGACAATAGAGATGCTGTGTTCATAATTGTTCTGTGAAATTTTTTTCTCTTTTTATTTGAACAGCGCATCACTTGTTACAAGAATTAAGTGAATAATTGATTCTCATCTCATTATATTGGTTATTTGTTGATATCTATTGAATCATGAAAAGAAACAATTATAAGAAAGTTTCTATAAATATCAACTTGAGAAACGAAAAAAAAAACAAAGCGAAATAAAAATAAACTCGTCAATCTAATCTTTTATCATAGTAATAGACCATTATATGAATGTTTTCATGGTATTCTGATGATGTTTCTCTCTTATAGAAATTATTCGAAAAGTAAAAAAAAACTTTCTTTGATTTTCATAGTATTTACTTTTCTAAAAATTCTATGATTGTTATTCGAAAATGAATAGATTTTAAGTGATTGAGCAATAGTTTATATTAGTTTTATTCATATTTATCATCACACTATTGTTGGTATGTTCTGTATTTCGATCTGATGTGAATGTTCAGGGTTTTCATAATATCGTTTTTAGAAATAAAATTAGCTATAGATCAAATATTTAATTTTATAAAAGATACATGCGTAATAATAATAATAAATAAATTCATGAACCATATATTGTTTTTCTCATTAATCGTAAATGTTGTTATAAGGACAATTTTCATTGTGAAAACAATTTGCTTTTCAGATAATTAAATTGATATACATTACAAAATCTACCAAATGAAATTCTTCCTATAACATTATCTCATATAAGGTGGTTTGAAATAATCCAATCATTGTAGTTATTAAATAAATGATTTATTTCACTGATATATTTTCAACGAAAAAATTTTAATAAACATGTATCAACATTCTATGCGTGCGAAAGAATTTTCGTAGGAATCATACGTTAGGAAGTATGAATGAGTCTTTGAAAGGCAGAGGAAAATTCAATCGAAATAGTTGAAAGAAAATTGCACGCATCTCCCTATGAAAATGGTATCCTTCTCATGACTTTATGAGAAAGTTTGAACAATAAAAAGACTTTTAATAGAAGATTTTGTTGACATTCACCATATCTACATCCTGAAGAATATACATATAGACTAAGTTAATATTGATGCTTAAGGAATATTTGTGAAAATTTCCTCAGTTCACTCGAAACTGTCATTAATGCAGAAATCTTACTTATATGAATTGCTAATTGTAAGTCGTCAGCATTTCAATATGAAGAAAGCCAATTTGAGTTTTTTATATGAATCTATTTGTATATCTTGTTGAGTCTGACACTCCACTGTTCTTCTTCGATGTGGATAAATAGACAATTTATTAGTAACAAAAATAAAAGAATATTACAAAAGATATTCATTTGATCAAATTAATAAATTGAATGCTAAATCAGTTAGAAGAAAGAATCATTTTCTTATGCAAACAATTGATATAGAAAATCAGCTGTAATAATCAATTTGAACAAAAAATTTTGGTTGTTGTGTCGTTTATTTTTGAAATAGGAACAATGTTTGAGCTTTTCTATTGTAATGAAAAATCATTGCAAAAGTTTGTTTGCATGAAAAAAAGATTTTCTGATCCGAGATTTCTCTTTAGATTCTTTAATAGAGTGGAGCCAAGTTCAGATTTGTAGTTTCTGAAAAGATTTTCCTAATAAGTATGTCCTGATGAATACTGTTGAAGGGTATACATATGGATGTTAGTTGAAAGTGAATCGAATCAATCATTTGTTACCTTTGAAAGAAAACAATCTTTTTATTTATCTTTCAACTGTCAGATTTGCGAAGAGGAATTGTACTTATCAAAATTGAAACATTGAAGATAACAGAACAATGAAAGACAAATTCGTATACAAGGAAGCTCCTTTGGAATAGAGTACAAACAAGAATATGGTTTTTCTGTGTGACTTTAGAGAATATTCATATCCATACCACCACCGACATGGGAAGTCGCGAATGCTGAAACATTTATATATCCTATATTTTTGTCAACTTAGGATATGGATGATCAATGGAGAATAATCAACACCCACCCTCACAGAATACAATTCAGTTTCATCTGTTTAGAATTTGTATTTTTACCTATAATTTTTTCTTTTAGTTAGAAGGAAAGAAAATGACATATTCACTTTTCCAAAAGAAGGATGCTGCATGAAAAAATATGTACGTATGTTTATTTATTTGTCTAACCAGTCAGAAATGAGCTTTTCAATTTTTCTATTGAAAGCGAAGAATTCGAAATTGAGATTAGCTTTTTCTACTGAGACTTCGATTGGACAGAAAGTCAACGAAGCAGATGTGATTTTTTCTATTTTTAAGTTTGACCTTCTATCGATTAGAGCATTCATCAATCAAAAACGAAGTTTTCTATTTGTCAACTTTAGGGTTTTTCAGTGTCACGTTTCGTTGGTTTATACGTGTGAAGTGATTCAGTCTAAAGTTCGATTGATCGAAATGTTTTTGTGTCAATAGTTTCTCTTAGAATGTGACTAGAGACATCTTGCTTTTTCGTTTTGAAATTCATGATACACTTAGGCAAACGATGAGTTGGTTGGTTTAATCAAGATGAAAGATCTATTCGATATTTTATGCTTAAATTGAGGGTATTTAAACTAAACTATGCAGAATTCTTACCATCCATGGGTTTATTAAGTCGACTAGTACCTGATAAATGTTTTCAATGGAAGATAGAAGTTGAAAAGATTGTCACAGTTTCTGATGCGCGAATAAAACTGTTAAAAATCAAACGGAGATAAGAACTTTTACTTAAACAGTCTCCATTCTTAAAAAATAGGCTGTTACATGAGACAATGCTTGTTTAGGTCATGCAGTTGGAGAAAACGTTGATTCTTAAATGTTCTTTTTTTTTATTTATTTTAGAATGCGATTAAAGGTTCTCTGACTCTTGTATGTAAATTTTTAATGCATTCAGAGAAGCTTCTTTTCCTTCTTATTATCAGAAGCATTTTTGGTCATTCTACCAGATAACAAAGTTTACTGTGTACTTTGTTTGAAGAGGCATTAAAATGTCTTACTTACTGTTTCTTGAGTTAGAAGATAAAAGCAATGATTTATGTAAAAAAGTAGTCGTTGACACTTCTGCTCTGTGTAGCGCGACATATTTCGTTTATTGAAAAAAAAGACTGTTAGATGAAAAAGTGTATGTAAGTTATTGTTCCTATTTTTTCTGTCCTAAAAAGATGAGATTTCAAATAGCTTCTCCAACAAAAAGCTTCTCATTTCGTATTTATTCAGACTGAAAATTGAGTTGATCACATATTTTGCCATGTAGTCTGTGATCGACAAGATTTTTATTTAGCTGGCTTATGGGTATAACTGTAACCGTTAGGTTGTGTTAAATATAGTGAATGTCAGTTAGAAATATGACATGAGTATGAATAGATGTTAGTCTTCTCTGCCTTCCCGCAAACACCCACACATTCATTACTAAAGATGCGGAATAAAAATGATCATGCTATTCACTTATCTTGATGAAGAAAATGTTAT
>CAJNOL010005266.1:0-12148 GCA_905250125.1 Rotaria sordida
TAGTATCTAGAGTAAATAGAGACTCGTACACCATTCAAAAATCACACCTAAACTAGTTGATAGTGCCGAGATATGCATACTCCAAGTTTACGATGTCACGTCGCTAACGAATGATTTTACCCATATATATGTATGTTTTTTCGTTCGTTTTTTGTTGTTACTGCTGATCGTTATCATCTTTGATATTATTATATTTTTCTTGTTTGATTAAATATATATATATATATATATATCATCCAACAGCTTCATATCGATTTATATATGTAAGCTATATTTTATATATATACAGAGAAGTTCAGCTCAGTAAGATCATCCCCTATTACAGAGCTAACAATTGGTGGAGAAGTTAAAATTTATTATTAAAAAACGACCATTATTATATTCTTTTTTTTTTTTTTTTCGAAATTATACCATCATCCGATTTTTTTTTCTCTTGTCGTTTCTATATCGTTACATCATATATAGATATATTTGCTTGTTCTGTTCACCCCTATCTATATTATTTTTTCTATTTGATTCTTTTCTTTTTCGTATTCATTTATATATTGTCAGAAATACATATCTAACCAACATTCTAAAGATGCAGAAGTCTGAGTCATTAGGTTCACTTAATTTACCAACAAATTCAGAAAATTTAATATTAACATCAACATTTAATCCAGCATCGAAACCTAGTTCTTTTTCAAAAATGACACGGCGCATGGATATTATTCCTACACCGAACAGACCAGATAAATTATTACCATCTACTAAAACTCAATCCTGTAGTAATGAGGACAGCTCAGTAATGAATACTGTTATAGCTACCGAAAGCAATACTGCTTTCGAAGATGATCATGTTTTGTGTGATAATCGACAAGATACTTCAGTAATACCGAATTTAATTCATAATCAATCTCATCAGAAAGATCATACAAGTGATGAACAAGAAGATGATAATCTATTTGATACATTTATTTGTGAGAACTTCGTTCCTTTTTCGGGAGCAGAACCCATCAATCAATGGTTAGATGAGACTGACGCCTTATTTCATCGCTTCAAGATCTCACGTAAACTTCGTTTTCAAGCTATACCTCTTTTAGTACAAGGCGATGCGAAACGCAAATATATCAAAAATCGTCACGCCATAAAATATTTTGATGATTTTTATGAATTTCTACTAACACATTTCGATTCAACTCCAGTAACAGTCAGTACTTCTAAACCTAGTCAAACTAATCATAAAGTTGAATTTGCGAAAGAGTCTATGTGCATCAGTAACATAACAACAGATTCTAAATTAAATGTTGCGAATATAACTGATGCTACTCAGTTGTCACAGCCATCCGTTTCTTCTTATAGTAAGCTTGCTATTGATGATACCACCACAACGAGTGGTGATGTGTCAGACTCTAACTTATCTGGAAATACTTCAACAATTAATCGTTTACCATCAGATCCAGTGATAACAGATTTACGCAAAGCTATCGTAGCAGATTTTATACGAAATCCAAAGATTTTTCGTGGTAATAAGGACGACGTGACAAAATGGTTAGAGGATATTGATCATTTGATGCACATTGCACATGTTCCTGATACGAATCGGCTCGATCTCATTTCTTATTCTCTAAGAGGAGATGCTTGTCAATGGTTTCGTAATAACCAATCAGTATTAACTAGTTGGGATAAATTTGTTCAAGAAATTAAAAAAGCTTTTACTTCGTCTTTTTCGGAAGAGCTAGCGTTTAAAACCCTTGAGTCATATACTCAAGGGGAGAAACAATCTGTCCGTAATTTTTTTAATGAAGTTCTAAACTTATGTAAGAAGGCTGATCCTAACATGAGCGAGTCGACTAAATTGAAAAATTTATTAAACAAAGTAAAGCCTAGCATGCAACTAGAGATACGCAAAAAAAAGCCAAAAACACCTGCTGAATTTCTTGAGCATGCAAAAGAAATAGAAGAACTATTACAGTTATCTAACATCAGTACAAATACAACTATTAGTTCTGCTTCTAAACCAAAAACTTTTTCTACGAGTGACAATACTTCGAGTGCCACTTCCGTACAGTTTTCCAACAGTACTAACAGTAATTATCGTTCAATACCACGAACTAGTTTTCGTGCTTATCAAGGATCATCTAACTATACATCTGATCCCAATTATGTATCTAAACAGAATCGAACACAGGCTTCTAACTCGAATTATTATTATCAGTCACCACGTCATTCTTTATCAACAAATAAGTACAATGATAATACAGGTAGTCGTAAGCAGAAAAATATACAACCACATAAAAGTTTTGCACAACCTGATAATAAAGCGACTTCTCGCTCAGTTAATGCAGTTTTTACATCAACCTTACCACCTAATCATGATGATAATCTTGACTCTCTTTCAACAGTAGTTTGTCATCTCTGTAATTCTATGGGACATGACGCTTCGTCATGCCCAAATTTTCAGTAAAGGAGTCATCGTACGATGGTGTTGACTCCGGGAATATGCTTTTAAATCCATCAAAGCCTCCTTTAATTTTTATATACGCTTTGGTAAATAAACATAAAATTAAAATCTTAATAGACACCGGAGCCACCAAAACCTTCATCAATAATCAAATTCTACATCATTTAGTACCAATGAATTCTATACTAAAGCAATCATCTTCTTTTTTGTTAGCTGACGGTATTGCATCATTTAATGTTCTTGGATCAGTAGATTTATCGGTTGAATTTAATAATTTTTTTACTCCGATAAAAGCTTACATAGCTCAACATTTATGTACAGATATGATAATAGGCATGGATTACATTAATAAATATAATATGAATATAAATGTTCAGAAACAGATGGTTACTATTCAGTTACATAATCATCATATTGTAGTTCCGATCGTTAATGTAACAAAATCTATTAGAATACCGGTTATTTCTTCTACCACGGTATTACTTTCTTCTAATTCCACACGAAAAATTCCAGTTGCCATTCCTATTTCATCTATTTCTTTACCATTTATTCCAGCTTCTTCATTTAAAACTTACGTACTTGTTGACAATAAGAACAAACATCTTAACTTTCAAAATTATCGTAGTGATCTTATATTATATAATACCAAGAGATTTCCAAAAGTCATACGAAAAGGTACATGTCTAGGGTATTTGTTGTGTTGTTCTATGTTTCAACATCCTCGTACCTTTTATTCATCGCACCATCATTTTTTTGGAGCTACCAGACGTACTGGTATGACTCCAGTATCTAATGACTTGACAATAAATAGTGATTCTAGTAATCGTTCATCGAAATTAAGCAACAATAATAGTACGTGTACTAATCGAACCAGTTCTTTTGTAACAGAAACTGTGTTACCCTCGAAGGAATTACGTAATCCTATAGTAACACAACATCTACACTCTCTTGTTGAAAATATTCAGAATGATCAACACAAACAAGATCTTCTTTCGTTACTAGAGCGCGTCTCTAATATTTTTGATACAACCAGACATACTATAGCTCGTACTCCTATACCGCATGTTATTAATACCATTTCTCATTCACCTCCTGCTACTAGAGCATATCCTCAACCGGATCGCGAGGAAGTGATGTACGAATTTATTCAAGAGTTTTTGAACGCTGGTCTTATTTCAGAATCGAATTCGCCATATGCAGCACCAGCGATACTTGTTAAGAAAAAAGATAATTCATTTCGATTTGTAGTAGATTATAGACTATTAAATGCTATAACTATCAAAGATTCTTCTCCTCTTCCCAATATGGAAGATACAATCTTTAGATTAGGAAAAGGATTTAGTTATTTCTCCAAACTCGATCTGAAATCCGGTTTTTATCAAATACCGATTAATGAAAATGATAAAGAGAAAACAGCTTTCATAACCCCATTCGGCTTATATCAGTTTAACGTTCTACCGATGGGATTACGAAATTCTCCTCCTACTTTTCAAAAAGTTATGACAGAGACTTTGAAATCGTGTCGTCAGTTTTCTCTCGTTTACTTAGATGATATTGTTGTCTTTTCCAAATCTTTTTCTGATCATTTGGATCATCTTCAATCCGTCTTTTCAGCTTTGCAACAGAAAAATCTAATATTAAATCCACCTAAATGTGAATTAGTCGTTCATCAAATTAATTACTTAGGTCATACTATCAATAAAAATTCTATCAAACCAGTGAAAGATAAGATAGAAGCTATTTTGCAAATACAAGAACCGCGTACTTTAGCTCAAGCGAATCGTTTTCTAGGGTCTTTAGGATGGTATAGAAAATTTCTACCAAAATTTGCCGAAGTAGCAGCACCCATACATACTGTTACCAATCTTACGAGGCCTAACCGACGAAAATTTAAGTGGCAAACTGCTCAATCAAAAGCCTTTCACCAACTTAAAGAGATGCTTACCACCGAACCTTTATTTTTACATTTTCCTGTAGATGATTTACCTGTAGTATTAACTACAGACGCTAGTGATATCGGAATAGGTGGTGTTTTACAGCAAGAAGTCAATGGGCAACTCCGTAATCTATACTATCATTCTCAAGTTATTACACCATGTCAAAGAAAATATAGTACGATCGAGAAAGAAGCGTTGGCTATCTATAAGTGTTTGGATCGTATGCGTTCTTTTGTATTAGGGAGAAATATTATCATTATGACTGATCATTGTCCCTTATGTTATATAATGCAAAAGTCTATTAAGAATAATAGGGTGAATCGAATAACGCACTTGATCCAAGAATATAATATCGATAAAGTCGTTCATATTCGCGGTCAGTACAATTGTCTCCCTGATTATCTTTCACGTTACTCAAAAGAACAATTTGATGATATATTCGATATTGAATATGGCTTAGCTAGTAAATCTCGTTCGATCTTATCATCAGCTACATCTGATAATGATACTAAGAACTTAACATCAGATTCAACAGTTTCTTCTACTAATCCGAATGTTTTAGCAGCCATGACTCTAAGACCACGTAAAAATCGAGTTTATTATACAAAACAACATATTTCTGATGGAAATAACGTGAATAATCATCATGATTATATAGATACAACAGATTCTAGACACAAAAGAAAAACCAAACTAACATCTACACTTTCACAAAATTTTTTCGATATAACTAAGTTACAAGTGGAACAAGCTCGAGATCCTAAGATACAGAACATAATAAAAAATTTATCTACTATATCGAGTCAAAGTTCATTTATCTTAGAAAATAATAAACTGTACAAATTAATCAGTTCTCAGAATATTTCTAATCGAATCATTAAAGCGTTATATTTACCATCATCAATGATAAATTCTCTATTGAAAGCATGTCACGATGATCCATTGACAGGCGCTCACTTTTCTACAGATCGTATGTACTATAAAATTCGTCCTCATTTTTGGTGGCCCAGTATGAAAGTCACTATACAACGCTACGTAAAGTCTTGTAGTTTATGCACGCAATTTAATATAGATCGTGCTAAAAGATATGGTCACTTACGTTCTATTCCACCACCTGAAGGACCATTCGCTCTAATAGGCATTGATTTTTGTGGACCATTACCTAGGACTCCTAGTGAGAATCAATATGTGCTTATTATTACAGATTATTTTACGAGACATATAACAGCATTAGCACTTCCAAACTGCACAGCAGAAACTGCAGCGCGCGCCTTATTCGATGATTGCTTTTGCAAGTTTGGTATACCGTCAGTTATCTTAAGCGATCGTGGAACACATTTTCAAAATAAGTTAATGGAGAATCTACAACATCTCATAGGATACAATCATATATATAGTACTCCATACCATCCCCAAACAAATGGTATCGTAGAGCGTTTTAATGCTACTTTTGTAACTCAGATTTCAAAGTTACAAAATGCTCAACATAACAATTGGGATGAGTACTTGCAAGCCGTTGTCTTTGCTTATAATACAGGAGTACACAAGTCCACGAAATTTTCTCCCTATGAGTTACTATACGGTCGTACTGCTCGTCTACCTATTCATATACAACCTACAGAATTTACCTTTCCCAAGCCTAATGATTATTTTGAACAACTAAAAAAGACGTTGCGTATATTTCATCAGGCTTCGCGTGAAAATATATTATTTCAACAACAAGCTAATCAGGCGTATTATAATAAGAATCGTCTTGATCCACAACTAAAATTAGGAGATAAAGTTTTAACTCGTGTTCATGTTTCGAAAGGAAAATTAGATCCGAAATTTTCTCCTATTCCGAAAATCGTTGTTGAAATTCATCACCCAATGTATGTAGTCGAAGATGAGTGTACGCACATAAGATCCCAAGTACATATAAGCGATTTACGACCGATCAGTTTTGAATGATATTTTACACCTTTCATTCTAACATAATGTTATTTTCATAACAGTTTCCTCATCTATTAGTTTATAGGAATAACACCTATCATTTCTATTCTATCATGATTTTATTGTTTATTATTATACTGATAGTTTCTAGTTATGGATATAATAGATACTTATGTTTATTCTTACGACCGAAGTGAAAAGTCCTTTGAATAGCATTAGCTTTCTGTTATGGAAATTATGTTGTTACTATGGCGCCGTAGGGGGACATAATCGAATGTATTGAAAATCTGTATAATAATATCGGATGATCATGGTATCGTAAGAATTCGATAGTACTTAAATTTTCATGGAGATCAAACCTTTATATATCATCTCCTAGCTTATTTTAAACTTTTTCGTGTTTACATTCATTTATGCTTCTTTTCTTTCATTTTTCAATTTCTCAACTATACATACCATCCTACTCATCATTCAACATCCATTACATAGTTCAATTCATTATATTGTTATATTATCACTATGACATTTTCATCAACTATCACTCCATCATTTTTAATAATAGCAGATAGTCACGGCAAATGTATAGCACCCACCATTATTACACCTCATTATTGTATTAAAACATATTCTATTTCGGGTTTACAATGGTCTAACAAATATGATCACAACTTAAGTTTGTTTTCTTTAATACGAACAGACACATTTGCTTCTTTAATTTCTACAACATCTAATATTTTATTTCTTGTCGGAACAAATTCTGTTCGACATTTACCGGCAACAGATGTCATTCAACAAATTGATCAATTTCTGCTATTTCTTTTTTCTCATTATTGTCATCTAAAACAAGGAAACATCATAATAACAACTTGCCTTCCTTGTTTAAAACCCTCTACTCGATATCCGAATATTTCATTGTTAAACGACAACATCGATCATTACAACCACTTATTACTTTCACTTTCAACGAAACATAAATTTTATGTTTTGGATTTACATTTATCATCCGAATGGTTAGGTTCTGATCGTCTTCATATTGATTATATCTATCGTCATCAGTTTGCTAACATTATCTTTAATTATATCAATAACATGAATCTATATCAAAATGTCTATGCTAATGTTTCAACTCGTTCACGTGAATCTATTTCTGTTCGTAATAGAAAAAGAAATTTAAAAATCAAACAAATTCAAAGAAACTTTACTTTGATTCGGGACGCTTCTTCAGCATGGTCATATAAACATGTAAAGGATTTTTTGAAACACAATGATGTTCCATTTGGTAGACTATCGATTCTATCAAATCATAAATTATATTTACATTTTAATAATCTATCACAAATGATGCATGCTGATCAGGCGTTACCTATCAACATGTTTAATTACGATAATTTCTTTCACTGGATTCACCACAATGAATAGAATTTTTTCTGTTTTGTTTTCATACTTTTTTTTTTTTTCTGAACGTTTATGTTTTTCGTTTCTCGTTAATTTCTATCGTGTTATTTCACATCTCTCCCTTCATGAATCATTCTTTCTTACTTTGACTGCCTTGTAGGGCATGTCAGGCTTATGATTGGTACTTTCCGGGAAGGGGAGGTGTGAGCGCCTGTAGATGTCGTTGGTTATCATCTACAGTGTTCCGCTCTATTTATTTTCGTTCTGTTGCGCAATCGATTGGAAAACACAGCTCACGTGAGTGAGCTAGTTGATATTACGCACATGTATATATTTATATATATATGTATGTTTTTTCGTTCGTTTTTTGTTGTTACTGCTGATCGTTATCATCTTTGATATTATTATATTTTTCTTGTTTGATTAAATATATATATATATATATATCATCCAACAGCTTCATATCGATTTATATATGTAAGCTATATTTTATATATATACAGAGAAGTTCAGCTCAGTAAGATCATCCCCTATTACAGAGCTAACAGTTTCAATGATGACAATTCAATAATCTACCATATTTTTCGTCAAAATACTCATTATTACACTTGGATTTGCAGATGAAAAACATGGATGAATTTCGATCGACCTTTCTGAATAGACACAACTATATCGAACAGAACTGCTTAGTAATTTAAGCTAAACAGTTTGCTGATGTAAGTAATGACATGACTCTCGCCATGAAAGAATTCACAACTTACATAAACTGAAGAGAGTGTAACTGTTGTCGTAGATAAATAGTAGAACCACACCCACATCCTTCGAGTCGACTTTGAGGGAACTCGATATTCAAAAAAATGATCATTGGTTTCATCATTCATGTCAAGGGGTAAAGCGCAGAATTTTGGAATCCTGTATTTCCCTGAATTCCAAGATTCTCTAAAATTTCCAAGGATGTCATCTGTGTCACAACAGACGTCCACGCTAATATCTCTCGTACTATCTACTATGTTTATGCTTATAGTCAAGCCTTTCTTCTTTTCGTTTTGATATTTATGAACCATATGCTATTCTAGTGTATGTTTACTGATCTTAATCTAAAATATATGTATATAGGAAAATACTGACATAACAATATTTTCAAGTTTTTTTGAAAACAGCTGTATTTTCGCACGATATCTTGGACAAATGCGTGCTAGTCGAGATTATTCTAGAACTTTCAATTTGTACGTATGTCGCTGTTGTGAAAAGTGCCCTTTCTTGCAAAATGATGAACTGAAGAGTCTTCTTAATTCTTACTCAAGAAAAACAGAACAAAATCGAGAAAGACTCACATCCTAACAATATATTTATACTGTAAATTGATTATATTTTAATTTTCGGACGATTTGAATACGTTAATGAATTTTCTGTTTATTTGTGAAATTTCCACGATAGAAGTACAGAACAAATAAACAGAGATAGAATAAAAAGAAAGACAAGTAGTTTATATTTGATTAAGTCAAATAATCGTTCTGATTGTTGTCTATGGGAATCGATTAGTGGTATTATTTGTTCATCCATATTAGTACTTCTCAAAACACGTTGTTGAGCTGTTTCTGCTTGTTCTTGCCAATTGATATTTCGAATATAAATAAAATAGACAGTATTCGTGATCAAGAGTGATAAAAGAAGAGCTGACCAATAACCTATCATTTCAAGATGTAATACAACAATAAAAATAATTCCAGATGGAACTCCCAGAATCACATATGTCAAAAATGAAACAAAAGCATCGAAATGTTGTTTACCACACGCTTTAAGCACACTTGCTTGTGATAAATGATAAAAATCAAGTCCACAAAAACCGATAACAATAGCTAATAGATTTCTTGTTTGTTTTAGAGCTGATTCAGGTGTATGAAATAAATATGGAATCCAATACCAAAGAGAAAAACCAAATATAAGAATAAGAAGAATAGCAATTAATGCTGTTCTATAAACGATGTTCTTAGCATGTTTTGCTTTATCATACTGTCGAGCTCCAAGATATCGTCCAATAACAATAATAGAACTATTAGCAAATGCAAGAGAAATCAGAAAGAGAAAGAAATCAACATGAAAGACGACACCTTGTGCTGTTACCGCATCTGTGCCAAATAAGATCGATAGTAAAACTGAACCACCATAAACAAGGGATTGAATGAAATTTATTATTATACCAGGTATGCCAAGTTTCAAATACATGTTCCATTCTTGGAGACAATCTCTCGTTGGTGGATGCCATGTTTCTTTTGCGATTGATGACCAACGAATATATATAATACATGATAGAGTCATACTCAAATAAGCACAGCTAAAAGCGATTGGAGGTGCTCGAACGCCCAGATCAACTATGTACAGCAAAAGATAATGAGCTATTATATTAACTATATTACCGATTGTATTTACGACTAAAAGTGGCCATATTATGCCATGGTTCACTGTGAATTTTTGAAGAAGTATCGAGAATGCTTCGAATGGTACTGTCACTATTGAAAATGTCAAATATTCGTTTATCAACTGAATATATTGTTCATCATTTTTTATAAATCGCGTTAAGTATTGAATATTAATCAAAAATATCCATGAGAATATAACAACATACATTGCAATCAATATAGCTCGTTGAAGCACAATACCCATTTGACGTTTATTACCACCATAAGCTTGACTTAGTAGAGTGTCACAGGCAAATGTCAGACCCAAATGACCGGCAGATCCGAATAGTAAATAGAAAATTCGTGCTATTGCACACACATTGAATTCGACTTGACCGACCCATCCCATAAAAATAATAGAAACTGTTGGCATAAGCAATAGTTCCAGAACGTAGCTAAATATATATGGAAGAGCTAAACGAACTATTTGTCTAGCATCTGATGGGAATTGATCACTCCGGATAATTGGCATTGATGAACTTATTTCCATTTCAAAGGAGAGAAGTGAACATGTTTTTATTTCGATACGAACTGTATAGGAAGCCTAAAATAAACGAAAATTCAATCAAAATTTGGATATACAATGCTCATAATTTTGTTGATAGGAGTGGCACTTTCATTTTCTTTTAAAAAAGAAAGAAAAGTAGAAACTTTATGTTACAAGCATGTACATCACATTTCTTCACATATTCCCTTATTTGTTTTTCTGTTTACATTCTTTGATTCTTTTTTCTCTCTCTCTCTCTCTCATCGAGCCTGTTTTTATTTTGATTTATTTTGATGAAAACAAACGTAACGAAAGAAATCAAGAAGGGACATCTGATAACTTTACTTTCCTTTTCTTTTTCAAAAAGCAAGTGAAAGTGCCACCTTTAATCTTGGATATTGAGATTTCATTGTCTCGAATGTGATCTTCCACTAGTAGAATTGATTGATTTTGTCTAATTTAAGGTCCTATGGGGAAGAACGCTTTATGCTATGAGAATCAACTCGTCGAGCTCTACAAACTGGTATGGATATCTAAACGAGACAATATTTGAAAAAAAGACCGTTGTATATGAGTCGTATTTTATTTTTTATTACTGCTGTTTTATTACGATTCTTCGAGGTAATAGCATATTGACATAAGCTGCATATACTCTCACATACCTATCTGATACCTCTGCTCTACTCTAATTACTTTTACTCGTTCTCAACAGAGACGATATTAAAAGATGGCGCCCGGTATAAGTAAGATTTATTGAAATTTTTTATATGCCCATTGAAAATAGATTAAATATCACATTTTCATAAATCTCTCTATTGTTAATGTGATATGATTGAATTATACCATTAATATTTACAGTTATCACTTCATTTTATACTATATTACAGTGTACGAAACAATGAACATATTCCATCTATTCTCTAAGATCTATTGATGCATACCTCATAATTCAGTAAGAGATTGTTAAGGGTGTGGGTGTGGGTGTGGGTGTGGGTGGGGGTGGGGGTGGAGATGTTGAGGAGTACCCATACTTACACACACCCACATCCTACATACGCAGGCTTTCAGTGTTGTACAACGTTTCTAGCTTATACTTGATGCAGTTTTATCATCTCTATGATGAATTTTGGCTCTTTTCATTGCACAATCAACATTCTATTCACAATAAATCATAAATAGCATTCTTTAGTATTAGTCTGCATGTTCTGATTCGCTAAATAATATGACAACTGACTTTTGAAAATGTAAGTTTAAGGCGAAATAACGAGATTGATTCAACCGAGATCGTGGATTATCAGTTATAGTTCAAATCGACCAATCCAGATAAAAATCCCTTAAAACAAAATTTAGTTCATTCCTCTTCTTAATATGCGTGTTTAGAAGAAGAAGAGAACTGATTGAGCGTTAGTTGATTAAATTTAGAGTGTGTCGTGTTTAACTATCGGCCAGAAAAAATATAATTTATCTGTTCATGTTCAGATTTTACTTCCTTTTT
>CAJNOL010005267.1:0-12144 GCA_905250125.1 Rotaria sordida
AAAAAAGATATACAAAAATTTGAAAAATGTTTTCGAAGACATTTCGAGTGGGAAATGTGTAATATTTGGTTATGGAATGTATTAAATGGTAAAGATAATAGTGATGGCTATATAGCTCATAAAAGTATAACTAAACAAAAACAACGTCCACGTACAAATGAATTAAAAATGTCTTTAACAACTGAAGAATTCTTTGAATCTTATTTAAATAGAAATAAATATTTAAATAATGAAAATATTCGACAAATATCATTGTATAAATTAATTTATTATTATTTTATTGAAGCGAAACGTTTATTAGGTATTGATTTATTTGTAATAGATCTTCGTTGTACACCACGTCATAGAAGTTGTCCCATACGAAAATATCTAAATCAGGAATATCTAAATCATGAATATGATTTAAATAGTTTAACAGGTCGATGTGTCCGTTTATATTCAACTCCATTGAGAGATTTAGGAGGTATAAAAGGTAAATTTAAATCAATATTACCTGGAATCTATGAAATTATATGTCGTATTAAACTGGATAAGAACAATGTATATTTAACGTACTATACTGAATGTTGTAGTAAAGATCATAGAGTAGAAAAAAGTGTCGAATGTTCTTTTTATGCACTAGCTGATCATGGTCTCGATTGTGAATGTGATTCGAAAACAATGAATTTTGATTGGTTTGAATCAAACTATTTATTACATGAGAATATTAATTGGTTTAATGAAACAATGGGTAAAATAAAAGTATTCGAATTATCGAATATTTATTTTGGATTTCGAATTAGATCAGATTATGGTTATCGCAATATTTTATTTGACTATATACAATTAAATATTATTAAATAATGTACTTTGTGTTTTTTTTACAATGTAAAATTGAATTGTTTAATAAATATTATAAGTTTTAATTGTCTTGATTCTGTTCATAGCTATTTGATATGTCACGAATTTTTAAAATTTAGAAAATTTGCTTTTTATCATACAAAACATAAAATTTGCTCACTAAGAATGAGAGAGTTTGTCGCAATCGATATAGTATGAAGTAGATTTTTAGTAATTAAAATTATGCTTAAGAAAAACCGTCTGGTGTAATCCTATGGTGATTACAACATGGAACAAGATGAGACTGCTTGTGTTGTAAATAAGAACTTTGAGCAAATGGTCTCTTTGAAAAAAGAATTTGTATGAAATTCTCTATTTTTCAGCTTCTTCTCTACTCGAACGTGAATAGAAGAACTCATTCAAACACATTTTGTCATACTTTCTATTGAAATATAATGGTTTAAATAATTTTTCACTCGTCACAGAAATATCAATCGAAAAAAATATATCGATGCAGACAATCATGGATTAGTATTAAATAAAAGGATATACTATATGAAAAAGTGGATCACTGTTATCGGATATTCATTATATTTAGATTTTAACAATAAAAACCAACCTAGTATCTATGCGATATATATATATATATTATTTTTGCTTTGCATATTGATAGAAATAGTTTTTAAATATTCTTAAGGCATTTAGTCGAAGAATGTCATTCGAATATCGTATTGAATCATCAGAAAAACTGTTTACGTCAATGATAAAAACAGAAAAAGACAATCTTTTTTCTCTTTGATAGAGAAGATTTACTGTTATTAAATTTATAATAAATGATCCAAAATTGACGCGTACGTTATTTTCTTCATCGATCTTTTTTGTTTAAATTTTCTTTCTTGAATTAAAATACTATGTTTTTCGGGTAGTACCTTTTTTTTATTATTGAAAAATTAATTATCACAATAAAGTTCTAGACTATAAGCATTTAATATACACTATGGATTTAATGAATCAGATCTTTTTCTTTCTATTCGACAACTTCAAGTATGTTTTTTATTACTATATATGAAAATGTATTATTTTTAAAATCTATTTTAGATGTTTATTAATGAATATGCTAAAATTTCATACATGAATATTTTGTTGATTAAGACAAATACTTTTCTTCATGATGATACGAATTTCTCTTATACAGGAATACTCTGAAAAGAGTTCGAGTCTTTGGCTTGTTGTTGACAAGATACTATATTTTTTAATACAATCCCGTGCTCCTCTCAGGAACATTAGGAGAATTAATTTGCAAATTTTGACTTGAAAGTTTGCGCAGAAATAGGCCCTAACGAGAATAGTTTATTATGAAAATTTTAGATCTTTTCGTTGTTCTTATCTTAAAATACGACTATAATAAAAGTGTCTTTTTTTACATTGTTTATATACACATCAGTAGATTCGATGTTCTTATTTAATAATAAGATCAAATCAAAAGATCTGAAACTTTCACAATAAACTATTCTCGTTAAGGCTTGTCTTTTTGTGTCAAGTTTCAAGTTGAAAATTTGAAAATTACTTTTCCTGAGAGGAACTATATCATTGAATTAAAAAATATAATATTTCGACAACAATAAGCTATTGGTTCGAACTCTTCTCAGAGTATTCATAGCTTATTAGGATCTACATAATGCATATAGGTTTGACTCAAAAGTAATTAACTAGTTGAGAAATTTTTTGCTTCAAATGAGAAAATAATATCAAATTATTTTACATTTAAAAAAATCTGTTCTTCTTTTCATTCAGGATGTTATTATTCTTTATATGACTGGTGAATATAACTATGGAGGTCGATAAGTTTCTTTTTCTATGCAAAATCTTTTTTTTTCACAGTGACTGATAATTGAGATCGTTGATGTTTATATATAATTCTTAAAGATTTTTACAATTCACAACTAGCTGGAATTATTAAGCATCAATAATGACGAATTGATGTTTATTGTGTACCACTAAAAGGTACTTATGAAAAATATATTAAATTTATTTAAAAACTTACCATTAATTCAAGAATTCTGAAGTCTTTGATATGCATGAAAGTGTTGATATATCAAAAGATTTACAAGCTAAAAAAAACTTTTGTTTGATTCAATTTTTTTAACAATGGGTTCAGTAACAACTGAAAGTGTTGATATAGATAAAAAATTAAATGATACTTCTAATGCTATGTTTTTAAAAATAAATAATTAATTATATTTTTAATTATTTAGTTACTAAATAATTTTAATTTGAAAGAAACAATGAAAAAAATGTTAAACACAAATTTTGCTAGAAAATATTACAATACCAATCAATCTATTAACCTTCGAATTTCAGATATAAAACTAGCTTCTTTCTTATATATTGATTTATTTTTATTTTTTCTATTCAGATTTTCAAAGTCACTAAAAGTATAACAGCTCCAAATGATGATGCATATATTAGTGGTCTTTTCCTTGATGGTGTAGTATGAAATCAAGACACATAATTTTATATAATCCCAAGCAGATATAAAAAAAACTAATGATGAGCAAGATGAGTAGTTGAAACTTAAAGATAAATATTTTTTTCTGTTCTTTTCGAATATCGAGCGCTCGAAAACATTTTCCCATTACACACTCATTTTCGATTCATCAGACACATTTCGATCACTTGAAATTCATTGAAATTACGGCTACTTGAAGGAGGAGACTCATCGAGAAGATACTTTCGATTGGTTGATATAATTCTAGTTATTAGAAGCTCATCGAAATATCGATTACTTAACAAGAGTAAACCTATCGAACAAATAGTCTCGATTACTCATTTTTATTTTGATCGTTGAAAAATTTTGCACCCAGTTTTCGAATGAATCTTCACTGTTATTCCATCATCCCATCGGAAGATTATTTGTTTGTTAGATGATTTTATGTAGTTTCATGATTTAAACAACATTATTCATCAATTCCGACTAAAATTATAACAGAAATATGTGTGCATTTATTAGTTATTGAACTCTTCAGAAATATTGTAGTTCTCTAAATCACATTTATTGACAATTAATCATTTACGAAGAATTGTTCATAGGAGAATTTTGAATGGTCGATTTCAGTCCTCAAAACTATGAAAATAGTTAAACATTTTAAATCAAAAGAGAGTAGTTAATGAGATTTATCATTGTTCTAATTTCACTATTTCTTTCATGACTTTTTTTTTAATGTTCACATTAATTATAATGTAATTTATGCTTAAGAATAAAATCTTCTATTTATATAACGCAATCTATAACGACTAGAATTGCTTTCGTCAAATATTGACAATAGGAAGAACATATACATGATCAATTTTGTCTTTTGAAAAAAAATGGGATATAGAAAACAAAATTTTTTGAAAATTTGTAAAAATTTCGAGTACTCCGAATATCAACTACTCGAAGCCATGCTAATTTGACCCATCGAAATTCATCGATGATGAACGCATTGAGGACATCGAATTTCCAGATCGACCCCTCGAAGTGTCACCTTCAGATAGGTCGACTAGTCCGTGATCGATGAACAATTTTCAATTTTATTAACCCATCGAAGAGCTTCATGTCCTAGTGAAACATCTTGTAAGCAAGATCTTGACCAAGATACAAGGTAGAGAAAAGTAAATAGATCTTGAGATTTTAGGTACAAGATATTCACATTATCTTGAACCAAGATCTGTAATTAGATCTTGGGTACAGATTTTATAAGATCTTGATTGACATACACATGGTGAAAAGTGACCAAAGCTATCCATTTATAGATGATCGTAAATATTTCTAAAACAGTCTGCCTGATGTAACTTTTCACGCTGATCATAAATCTGAAGTCAATTCTCTGCTACAAGCTAAGGACAGCAAATTCTGACCAATGGTCAATTTAAAAAAATCTTCGAAATGGTCGTTCTTATGAACATCTTCATGACCCCTAAACAATTTTGTAAAATTTAGTTTTTAGAAGTGGTAAAAATAATTTGCAAAATGTTATTAAGTCAAGATCTTGCCCCAGATTTCAAGATCTAATATATGCAAATCTTGATCGAAGATAATTACATTATTTTGTGTGTAAATTTTCAAGATCTATTTACATTTCTATACCCAAGATCTTGTCCAAGATCTTATTCACAAGATATTGAATCTTGCTTACAAGATGTTTCACTAGGGCAATCTAAATATCAACATACTTATCGATTGGCAGCTTCGGATACTTAATTTATTTATTTTCTTTTATCTAGAGATTTACTTGATGAACAATTTCCAAAAATTCTATATGATTCTGAACTAAATATTTGGATAAAACCAATTAAAACAAATGAATTAAATACCGAAGAAACATATGAACGTCCAGTAAACAAATCAACTAGAATAACATTGGATAAAACGTGTTGTTGTTGCATTACTCTGTCAACTTGATGATTGAAAGAAAAAAAACCTAAATTAAATTCACTTTATTTATTTTTAATATACATTTATTTTAATTTTCTCTATCTCTATCTTTTTCAAAAAAAAAAAGGAAGAATGTATTGTATTTTGTCACTATTATCATAGAATTAATCGAACAGTAATAAGACAAAATGAAGAATTAATGATAATTTAATGTTTGTTATTTTAATTTAATTGCTTCTAAAATTGATTTTTGTTTTGATTGAAAACAATTTTGAACTTCTCGTAATTCAATTTCGATTATTTCATCAAGTAATACTAAATGTTATGCGATTTGTTTCAGTAGAAAATTGTTCAATTATCGGAAGTGAAATAAAACAAACAAATTGATAAAAATGTTAAAATTGAATAAGAAATCCATACTTGTTGAAAATTGTCACCATTTGTATTATACATTCATATACTTCTTGAACAATTAATTTCATAAATTCTTTTTTATTTTTATCAGCTGTTACTCGTTTTGATGGGTGTGGATGTGCGTGTTGGTCTCCTCCTAACCCACATCCACACCCAATCAATTGATTTATGTCTATGTAAAATTTGTATAAATTAAATTGAATTGAATTAAAGTTTTCTTTTATTTTTTTGAAATCTTCCAAAAGAAAATATTTACATAGAAAACTATTTATTTTTTGAAACTTTTGCTAGAAATGAAATATCTTCTCAGTTTAATTGATTAATAGAGAATTGAATAAAAATTTACAAAAATAATCTTCCCATGTTTTTTTTTATTTTCTCAAAATATAATATAAAATTAATAGTAAAATGAAGTTTGATAATTGAACATTAAATTTTTCTATAATTCAAATACCAGACAACCAATACATTACAATCTCTCGGCAATCAACTAGATCCTCAAACAATATATTATCTAGCTAATATATTACAATATGACAAAGTAAGAGCAATTTCCTTGTTATCTATCTCATATTTATGTATATCATTCAACATAGAAAATCACGAAGATAAGACTTGGAAATAGTGCCATCAGCGATATAGGGACGCAATATCTAGCTAATGTATTACAACATAATACAGTAACACTTATTTTCTAGTAATTAAATTCATGTGATTTTATATCATTGAATACAGACGCTCGTCACATTTGATATTCGATACAACAAAATTGGTCCTGCAGGGGCACAATATCTGGCGAATGCATTGCTGTATAATACAGTAGAATTAGCCATCAATACATTCATTTTAAATATATCTGTAACATTTAACGTAGACACTCACTGTGCTACATCTTGGATACAACGAAATCAGTGATGAAGGGACACAATATCTAGCAAATGCATTACATCAGAATACAGTAAGACCAATTTTTTTTTTATTCAACTATTTCTTATGCATCTATATCATCTAATACAGACACTTGCTGCTCTACATCTTTGGGGAAACAAAATCAGCAATGCAGGAGCACGAGATCTAGCAAATGCATTAAAATATAATAGAGTAAGACAGATTTTTCTAGTTGTTTATCTCATGCATATCTTCATCATTCAATATAGACACTAATCAAACTTGATCTTAGATACAATCAAATTGGCCGTGCAAGAGCACGATATCTGGCGCATGCATTGCAGTATAATACAGTAGGATTAGCTCTTAGCTCATTTATTTCATATATATCTTATCATTTAATACAGACACTCACAATGCTAAGTCTTGAACAGAATTCAATCGATTTTCAAGCAAGATAATATTTCGAAATAGAAATGAAAAAAGTTCCATTAAGAGTGTGGCTTTAATCAAGAGTAATTAAAGTTTTTCATGATAAGATTATATTTTAATCTTCGAACAATTTCATTTGCACTTTAATACAGTATTAAAATTCAGAAAGTTTATAATACGGGTTTTTTTTTATTGAAGCATTTTTGTCGAATAAATAAGAATATTAATATAGATGACAAGCTATTTTCTTTATCTAAGTTTATATCAACAAGTATTTTAACTATCAAATATCTCAGAATCTTTGGAATATAATTTGTCATTAAGATATTTTTGCAAAGACAAATCATAAATATTTAATTCGTTTTTATCAGATTCGTCAAGAAATTTTCTAAAATAATGAAACTAAAAGATGTATGAAATATTGTAATTTCTTAGTCATCCAAATGCAGTTCTACATATTAAAAATCCGTGATCATCTCTTATATAAAAGGTGCCTATTAACATATATTGATTACCTTCCAGTTAGATGTGATACATCTATGTTCGTCATAAGAGCAGATTTGCTCTGTATGCAAGCAAGTGTTACTCGAAATACATTTTATTTTTTTTTATCTCGGAACAACAAACATTAGTTACAATTTATTTTTTTATTATTAAGTCCAGACTGTTTTCTACGTTTCAAGACGAGAATGATTTTATGATAATGAAAGTTATGTCATATTCACACAACATTCATATAACGAAAGTGTTTTTAATAACTCATTCATATTGTTGTACATCAAACCGATGTTCTTGTTGAACATAATCTAATGAAGAGGATTTGAAGGAAAAGTATTTTGTTCCATGGTAACGAGTCTTTTCCAGAACAGAAAGAGTATTCCAATGTTCATCCATATTCATATATACCAAACGCATGTTACTGTAGAAAGAAGTCAAACCACGATGTTTTGGAGTACGAGTATTTTTGTAGATTTCAAGTGATTTTTCAAAGAATTCCATTGCCTCATTGGTATTTCCTTTGCTTATCTTTTACTCTGTCAAGTTGATTGTAAATAGTTGCTTTTTTTACTACCATCTATTGTATATTCCAGTATAGTCTCATAAACTTTTTCGACTTGAACGAACTAATCTTTTAAAAATTAGCAATAAACATAAACCTAATCTATACCATCTTGTTGAGTATGGGAAAGTGTCTTGTTGAATGCATTCAGCCAACATAACAAGACCTTTATTACTGTCTCTGATAAATGTCAAGTACACTTGGAAATGTTGATAATTGTCTCCAGTAGTTTAATTTTGTGAATAGGAAAAAATCGTATGTATTGAAAACAGAACTTCATCTTTTTTTTTTCTTCATAATAGATGGGATTGGTAATGTGAGCAGATGTTGTTCTTGATTGAGAAAAATCAATAGTAATGATGAAGGAAATTCCCACTAAATCGGGATTTACAAGAGAATGTAGATGTGGATGTATGAGTGAAAATAAAACACGCGCCCACACTATAGTCCAGTTTTATCTCTCTGTGAGCACTGTTCAAAACATCTTGCAAAAAATTCATTCGACATCAATTCAGTTATTGAACTATATCCCGAGTACGCGAAGAACATACTACTCAGTGACAGCCTAAAGTCGTATCTGTTTTGTATCTTTGTGCAAAACTGAGCTTTGTTTTTTACATTCTCTCTCTCTCCAAAGGAAACAATATTTAACAAGTAATTGATAGATATACTTTATTCGGTCACGTGCTTTATATTCTTCATGTACTGATATACAGACGATGCTTTGCCGCTGCGTTACATACAAGTGCTTCTTGCAACCTTGTTCGCCCTAGAGAAAAATTTTATTGGCCTGAGGCGGCGTTCTACTTCATCTCATTAGTAGGTTCGTTGCTAATCCAAATATTCACTATAATTCGACTTTTAATTTGTAGAATCGGATTAACGATTGTATTGGCTCCGTCGATATCTGAGTGAAGTTTTTATGATGGTTTTCAAAATCTTTCTCGCGAAAATAATTGAAGAATTCATGCAAGACAAAATATTACAAGAAATTTGTCTTTCAAACGACTATGTCATTCCATCCTCGATCCTTGATCCTTGTTATCAGAGATTGACCGAAACTCATTGTCGATCAATGTCTTGACCACCGATCAATTGACTTAACAAAAGTTTTATTTTCTATCACTAGCTTCCGGTACTGGATGTCAAAAGTAGGAAAATGAGAATCTGATAGTCATATAGATTTTTCTCGTTGAAAAGCAATGACTTGGTATAGGATAATTTCAAGCTAAGATTTGATTTTATTCTTAGAATTTTTTGAAGTAAAGACGCAACTATCATAATTTCTATCGCGTTTGATATGTAAAAACTATATGAATAATTGGTTCGAAAACTCATAAAAATCTTCAAACATAAATCATTACAAAGCCGTTATAGCGTCTCATATATAGCATCACACAGAGCAAACATGAGAACAAGACACAGATCAATTAACAAGGAAATCGAAATTCAAAACGTTATAATATTAGTTGTATCAATCGAAAATATTGTATTCAAAAATAATCCATGTTTACAGAGTCTAGATGTTTGGAAGTAGTGCACTGGTTCCTTCTTCTATGAGACGAGTGCCTTTGCATATGTGGATGCTTATTACTGTATATCTTTGTTTGATTTTCATAATTTGTTTGTCGATGTATCACCACCCGCTTCAAGAGTAGTCCAAAAGCCGAAACCGATAAAGTTAGATCTAATCGCATAATAAAATTCTTTTCATATCATGAGGAAAGAAAAACATCATTTGATTTAGTTGTAAATCATGTTAGTCAACAATCAAGTTCCATCAGGCGAATATCGCCATAATTATATTCGATTGACATCACTTATTGGTACAGTTCTTTTATTTCTTGGTTATATTGTTGTTGATCAATTATTCGAACAAGGCGCTAACAGTAAATTTTCTTTTCTTAGCAAACTAAAAAAAAAACGATCAGATTATTATCTTAATCTTCAGGAGTTTTTCCAAATACAACATATCGTCTTGAACAATTATATGGTAATGAGATAACACCATCTTATTGGGTTTATCGAAGTTTGGATGTATTTAATTATTTCTGGCAGGTAAAACAGATATTTTCTTTAATCAAAAAAAACGAAACAATTTTTATGTTTAGCTTGCTTGGCTTTTATATTCATTATCGTTTATTTATCGTCGTTCAACAAATGGTTATCTTTATTTATCACCAAAAACATTAACATTAACATTTTCTATTATTTATATAACTGGTTTTCTGATTCAAACAATTTGGCTTTTATTTTTCTATAAAAATTATGCAATTGTAAATATGAAAATTTGATATGATATATCTGTATTTTTTTTTTCTTTATTTATTTCTCTCTTTTCTAGTGGAGTTGGATTATTTATTTAGTTTCATTTGTATTATTATCATTTGCTTTATTTATTATTAATAATAATTTAGCAGTAAATAAAAAAATCTATGAAACAGAAGGATTGTAAGTAATTTATTTAATAAAAACACAATGTTTTTCTCTTTTTAATTTCTTAGTAATGGAGATATTTGGTGTCTTCGATTTTTTGCTCAAAATGGTGTAGCATTTTTTGCTTGTTGGACAGGTTTTGAAAATGATTCGAACTTTGTTTTTCATTTCTTTGAAAATATTTCTTTGTTTTTTTAGCTGTTCGTTTTATTCTTACATTTGACATATTTCTTCAAGTTAAATCTAATTTATCAATTGTAAATGTTGATACAATATCATTAATCTTAGCAGCTATTTTAGCTGGTGCATATTTTTTTGGACCTAATATTAATGCAGTACTTGTTGAAAGATGTGCATATCAATTTTCACCATGGCTAGTTTTTATTATATTCTTTTGGGGTGTTGTCGAAAATAATTGGATACGAAAAAGTCTTACAAGAAATAATATTATTGCAGCTATTGAATTATTAGCTAGTGTTATATCAGCTATTGTTGCATTAGCTTTATTTACAATTCGTTATAGAGCTTCAAAAATAGATCCTATAATCTAAACAATATTTTTTTGGCAAATTATATCAATATCCAATGGTGTTATGTATTCATCTTTTCTTGGTTTTTTTTTGTAGGTGATTGGTTTTGTTTTTAATTTAATCAAGCTTTTAATAAACAACAAAACATATGAAAAAAAACAACAAACAGAAATAATAAATAAAATTATGTCTTCTTGGGAAATGGATATGATAAAGATTTATTTGTTTGTTGAGCACCAGGCCGTTTTGGAGTCTAGAAAATGATAATATTATGAATAAATAGAATGGACTCTGTCGGATTTAGTGACATATTTTGAACCAGAATACCATATATGTAGTTTTGTAGAGCAATTGGTGGCGCATTGAATGATATATAACAAATCAAGTTTTATGAAAATTTTCATATGCTGAATGTTTAGATACTGATGATAATCTTTGAAGAATATAGATGGTACTTATAGACATCATGGTCCCTAAGATAAACTTATGTAAATTTAGTTTTTATATTCAGTTTGATACAGTTATAGATGCCTTTCAATTTTCTTTAATCAATCGATTTCATCATTGCTTTAAAAATGGTCTCGTTTCTTAACTCTAGGTCATGTCTTGCCTATATGATATTTGTATATTTCATGAATAACATCTTTCGAAACAGCAGGGATTCATTGCCAACTTGCAAGATTGTCTCCTAGAATAGCCTATTTTCATATATGCAAGGACCGGTACATTGACGATATTTTAACAATACTCAAGGATTCTATTACAAAATGTTATGTAATGATAATTAGCAGAACATCACTAATGCACTGATATAAGTTCTTTATAACAGAAAGAAAAACTTTTTGACCTTCGGATCCCTGAAAAGAGTATGGTATAAGATTACAGAAAGGAGGTCTGTTATTTTTATTATTGTTGTTTCAAGTTTTTTATTACAAGTATTCGAATTTGATTTTTGCATATTCCTGTACTCCCCTTTAGAAATATGGAAGCCAAAATTTTTTTTTCTGTTATTAAGAACTTATATCAGTTAATGTACCGGTCTCCTCATATAAGAAAATAGGCTATTCTAGGAGACAATCTTGCAAGTTGACAACGAATTCCTGTTGTTTCGAAAGATGTTATCTGTGAAATATATAAATATCATATTCCTC
>CAJNOL010005268.1:0-12132 GCA_905250125.1 Rotaria sordida
CTGATTATATTGGAGAAAACTTATTTCATATGATAGAATTTATCTATTACTTTTTGAATGAATTCTAGTATATCTTCTATGGAAAAAGGGTCATTTTTTTGGGTATTTTTCAATAAGACTCCGCGCGCTATTCGACAACATCCCAAGTCAATTCTTGCATGACTTAAAATCATGATTTTGACCAAAAACACGTTTTTGGTGAAGGTCTCCTGAGCGATAGGAACTATCTAGAGAGTTGAAATATTCAGTGAAATGAGTACTCAATGAGATCTTTCTATGGCCAAAGTTTTAGCTCTCTAATATAATCCATTCATGAAATATGCAAGTGCACAAAATGCCAGAAAATGACAACTTTGTCATGTACTTCGTAGTATTAGTCAACTCATCAATAATTCATCCATTTGAGCTTTTTTCTATTTTTGGTAATAGAGAACCATGATATCTATTCACAGTAAAAATTTCAAGTCAAACAGATTTGTTGTTGATGAAATATAGGTGCCACAAAAAAACTCAAAAAATTCGCTTTTTTTGACGGTAGTACCTCCAGAAAAGCATAATTATCTCGAGAACAGAACAATATTTTTTCAAACGGCTTGCGTAGAAATTCATCAAACACTTGCCACTATAATATATATAAAAGCCAACCGAATCGGTGATTATCGATTGAACAGCTTCTATAGGAATCGCTCATATGTTGAAAATGCCAGTCACTATCTATAACGTTAAATGGGCATTTATAGCATGTTTGTCACGGTCTTGGAGCAAATACAATGGATAAATGATCTGTTATTGTAACTCTTCTTGCTCCATATTTCGATAATCATTATCTGTCATGTCTTATAAAACTCTGAAAAATTTACACTCATGAAGTAGCCTTACTTTTTATCTCTTAAAAATAGGTCTATTATTTTAATATTCATGTGAAAAATGCAGGTGAAAATCAAATTGAAACCGATTATTTGACCAAAACTTAATTTTTAATAAATTATTATGACCCGATTTTCATCTGATTTTTTGCCACAATGTTTTACACGTGTAATAAAAAGAAAAGATTGCTATTGATTATAGATCGATAGCAGCGTTTCGATGTCAAATATTTTATGCTTCTGCCAACGATGTAGGTATCTATACACATATACGCCATATCCTTTCGGCGTTTTTCGTAAAACGCGACTGATAACTGTTAAAGAATAGAGTGAAAAAGTGCCCTAACCTTTCTCAGCCGCCACTATAAAATCATGAAAGGCATATCGAAATGCTACCCCGAATGTTCTTCAATTTTTTAAACTCAGGCTATTTGGTTTAAATGTGTTATTTCAACTTAAGATGGATATGAAGGCCTAAAAAACAACACCTAATATTTTTATATTGTAATGTGACTTTTTGACCTTTTTATATACCGTGAGAAACACTTCGACATGCTGATCACTATACATTATATACTGTTTAACATTGTGATCGATTTAGAAAGGATTCTCATGCTTGATTGAAGTAACTTTATCGTGTTTTGCATTTAAATGCGATAAGAATAGTACTGAAAGCTGCTTTTGTATCGAAGGACTCTTCTTATTCGTTGATGGAACAAAAGTAAATTCTTCACTTATCTTTCACTCCTCCATACTTGCTTTGATTCTTTTAACATTTTCGTTTTGATGAAACATCGATCGTGAATATAAATTTTCAGATTTCTAATTTGTAGACAACATCAAACATCTAATAATGTATGAATTTCAGCTATAAAGAACTTTTAGTCTATCGTACGCCTCACAGCATTATGACGAAAATCTCTACTGCAAATGTAATAAGATGAGGAAATTCAGAATACAGAATAGTTTTTATTAGGTGTGCACCAAATCCAAATCCAGTCAAATCTAGTCAAATTCGATTCTAGAATTGGATTTGGTGCATCCCTAGTTTTTATTGTACTCAGCAGCTTAATCAAAGAGACCAAGGAAATCAGAATACGATTCTTTATCCGAATTGAAAAGAATATCGTCATAACTGCCTCTTAAGTTTCTATGAGATTGCTACACTTTGCCAGATTGTGACATGTGCTACCTTATTAAAATGTTTTGAAAATGCTGCTATTAAGTATCTATCAAATCTTTACTTTATAGCCGTCAAGAAAAATCTTATACACTAGTTCTGAATTTGATAAGAAGAAATGATGGTGTCTTAAAGAAAATTTTAAGAGTTCTCATTGCGTCAGTCCGCAAGATTCACTATGAGTGGATATATAAACGAGGATGTTGCATAAAAGTTTCGGCTCAGTGACACTAAAGATGTGTTCTCGAAGTCAAACATATTGTGTAAACAAAAATAGTGCGTGAACTTAAAAATCCGACTAAACTTTCAGAAACTTCTTTCTAAATAGTCCGAATATCGATTACATTCATATGTTCATTATTCGTTGAAGGTACCATTATAAACTCCGTAACTGTGTCACCGGATGCTATGGCGAGTATGTTTATTCGTCCGTTAGGACTTCCAATGGTTCTTCTGTACTGCATATTGAGTGGTCTGGCTGGTGTCTATAATGAATGGATTCTGAAAAAATATTACACACAGTCTCTTCATCTACAGAACATCTATCTCTACACATATGGATCTCTTTTGAATTCTGTTTCAGCAGTGGGAATACCCTTACTAGTCTCTCGATCATTTCGTCAGCTGAATCTGTTTGAAGGCTTCTCCGTCTATACATGGCTCATAATTGTAACACAAGCAATTAATGGTCTCTTCATGTCAGTTGTAATCAAGCACACGTCGAACATAATCCGTCTGTTCGTTATTTCTTTTTCATTGATCGTAACGACACTATTATCCGTTTTAGTTTTCCATATTACGTTGAATTTCTACTTTTTTATTTCTTTTGTGGCGATGACTTGTGCTCTCTGGCTTTATTATTTTAAATTAGAACAATATCGTAATTTTTGCATCTGCTAATATCTAAATACAGACAATGTCATACGTTTTTAGTGATCTCAAGACATATTTTTGTTTCATACGTTTTAACATGTTCAAAGATCCTCGACTGACTAAAATCGATTTTTTTCTAGCTCTGAAATATTTGTTCATAATGACGATGTAGAGAGTCTAAAAGTATTTAGAACTATATAACTTTTCCGCTATGCTGAATAATTCTACAGATGTTGTATTGGATGAAGAAATAAAGAAAAACGTCGACAGAGGTTGAACTAAAATAACTCGTAAAAATGCGTTCATCTTCTATTCAACATTCATAAATGAGATATGTAACTTCTCCTGCTTCTGCGTCATATGACCAAAATTTCTCATAATATTTTAAAACTTCGCAACTAAATCTGTGAAATGATCATAAACAGCATGAAGAAAATATAATAACGAACGAAAATGTTCGCAGTTACGACCTGAAATATATTTGATCTCTGTCAAGAGTCATATCAATGTATAATGGAATAGCTATTGACAACGCTCCAGGTCGATGATTCCGGAGCATCGAAACGGTAGTGACCTGCCGAAAATGACCGAAAATATCTCATGATCTTGACAGCAGTATTCCGATTGGAAAATCACCGTACCGGAAACATGATTTTCCAGAACATTCCCTCAACCAGAATCAAAACAGAAGTACACAGTATCCGAACGGGAAAACACAGGATCGCAACCGTTTCCACCCGGACTGCACCAGAAAAACACCGTACTCTGCCGACCACACCACAATCAATAAGCGGAAAATGGGAATGACAAGAAATGGACAATATCAGAGCAAGTATACTGTTGCCAAAGTATACTTCACGACACGCAGTATTGAAAATGATATACGCTGATTCAATTATAGTTTTGATATCGCATTTTCCATATCGGCAATGAAGTATATACCGAATAGTGCGAGAAGGTGTGGGCGTACATTGTAAAAAAAAGCGTGGAATAGAAAACGAAAAAATGGTTTATAAAAGTGCAACGTATAAACAACCATTTTTGAGAGTTTATTAAAGCGTCATAACCTTTTTCATAAATCCTGAAAAAGGGGATTATTATGGGGCTTATGAATGTCAAATACTGACTTTAAAAGGTTTGCTATACGTTGCACTTTCATAAACCCATGAAAGGAGTTGATAAGTATAATAAATGTTCACATACAATCTTCAAAAACCCGTTGAAAAAGGGTTGATGACAATAAGAAACTTTCGTTCACGGTTTACAAAGAGTACCTAGAAGCGTTTATGAAAGTCATCAATGGTTACTAGGGTTTATGCTGAGGTACATTAACCCTTTAAGGACGGATGGGTTATTTTTAACCCATCTATTCTTCAATAGAGAAAAAAATGTTTAGTTCAAATTAAACTATTAAATATGTAAGGTCATTAAGGTCATAAACAACTGCATGTGTCATCTCGTACTTTTCTTTTCTTTCTTTCCTTCTCTCATATAAATTCTTTCCAAATATCCTTTGTTCTTGCTGCTAAGGTACAGTGACATCATAATTTCTCTCTTCTCCTCTGATCTTTTGTTTTTCGAGAATATTCTCATTCGCTATTGGGTATATATATATATACTCCCGTTCTCATTGACGAATTTACGTTGTTCTTCAATTTGCAAACCATATCATTCCTGTTTCTAACTTGTACTCTTTATTTCTTTACACCGTTTTTACAATTAAAACTAACCAAATAGAATTCTATGGAAATAATGAAGTCGATGACAAGTCTTATGATTCATATGCTAGTGATGATACCAGCGAGAGTGACTTCGATCTCGATTACGATGAACTAGTCGATAACTTCAATGAGCTTGAACTTTCTAATGAAGATTTGGATGCATACGCAGAGGAGCTGAATTCAATGAATGAAAGTAATATCGCAGATGGCGGCTTTACCTCAATTTCTCTCAAAGAGCGAACTCCCGTTTCAGTATTTAGAACCTTTTTTACTGAAGAAATTTTAAATCTGATTACTGATCAAACAAACATTTATGGAAAAGGAAAGAAACGAAGTAACAATCAGAAGAAAACCAGTAACTGGAAGGATGTGAGCAAAAAAGATATTGAATCGTTTATCGGATTGGTTATTCTAATAGATATCAATAACTTACCAAATATGAAACTTTATTGGAGTAAAGATATGGTATTCCATAATACATTTATTTCTTCGATCATGTCAAGAGATCGTTTTCTTCAAATTTTCTATAATTTACATTTAGTCGATAGCTCATTGGAACCAAAAAGAGAATCTAAAAACTACAACACAATTTACAAAGTTCAGTTTTATTGAAATTTTACGGAGAAATTTCCAGAAAAAATATAACTTTGGTCGCTATGGGACAATTGACGAAAGTATGATAAAATTCAAGGGAAGATCAAGCATCAAGCAATATTTGCCTCTAAAACCAATAAAAAGAGGTTATAAAGTTTGGTGTTTATGTGATTCAATCACTGGTTATTTATTCAACTATCAAATCTATTTAGGGAAAGAGGAAACCAGTGGAAAAGAAACACTTTTAGGCGAACGTGTTGTTTTTGATCTTATCTCTGGTCATAATTTTCAAGGGAAACATCTATATTTCGATAACTTTTTCACCTCTCTCAGCTTATTAGAAAAGCTAAAGCTACAGAACATAAGAGCCTATGGAACTACCAGACCAGATCGAGCAAGTACTCAGTCGGATTTTTCCAAGAAAAATAAAATGGAACGAGGAGATTACAAGTCAATGATTACATCGAACAGCATTGTCTTCATATGGATGGACACCAAACAGGTTGTTCTAGCTTCAAATTATTATAAAGACAACGAAGTTGTTCAGATTTCCCGTTGTTTGGAAAATGGTCAACGTATTATAATTGACTGTCCGAAAGCCGTAAAAGATTACAATTAGTTTTCACATGGAGTTGACCGACTTAGCCAAAGAATATCGTGCTACAATTTCGATCGCAAGTCTAAAAGTAACTGGCTGCGAATGTTTATTTATTTTCTAAATGCATTTATATTCAACTCATTCATTTGTTATAATCAGTTAGCTCAAGATAAGTTAACATACTTAAACTATATGGTTTCACTGACGAAGTCTCTCTGCTCCGGGAATGAACGAATAAGTCGTGGAAGACCTCCTTCTGAAAAGAATTCTAAAATAGCATCACCAAAAACTCTCCTTAGTTTTGACAATGAAATGCATTTGCCTGTGACAGCAAAAAGAAGAAGATGTGCTTATTGCAGCACTAATGAAGCAATGGATTTTCGATCCAACATCGAGTGCTTTACTAACAAATTGCCATTTTGTTTAAAAGATAACAAAAATTGTTTTTTTTTGATTATCAAAAGATTTTTATGTAGCCATTTTGAGTGAAAATAAAATAAAAAGGTTGAAAAATGTTTTTGCAATCAAAAAAAAATTCCGTCCTCAAAGGGTTAATCTACTTTCGATCGTCGAATAACGTACCTCTTTGGGCGTTATCGTATAATAAGGTAGCCTTTAACGTATTATCATAAACGTCTCCTATGAAAGTGTGCATTAATCTATCTTCGATCGTAGAATAATATACTTTTTTGAGTGTTATCGCATATTAATGTACCGTTTAACGTATTATCATAAACGTCTCTTATGAAAGTGTGCATTAATCTACCTTCGATCGTAGAATAATACACCTTTTTTCGACGATATCGTATATTAATATGCCCTTTAACGTATTATCATAAACATTTCCTATGAAGGTATACATTAATCTACCTTCGATCGTAGAATAATATACCTTTTTTGACGGTATTGTATAGTAATGTATCCTTTAACGTATTATCATAAACATTTCCTATGAAGATGTACATTAATCTATCTTCGATCGTAGAATAATATACCGTTTTTGGCGTTATCGTGTAATAATATACCCTTTAACGTATTATCATAAACGCTTCCTATGCGGGTATATACACTGTAAAAAAAATTCGTAGAATAATAAACCCTATGAAAAGGGTTTATTAAATTCCTAAACGCTTCACCGTATATTGATAAACCCTTTTATCGTTTATTATCAATTTCCTAAACCCTTTAAGAGTTTATGAAGCTTCCTAAACCCTTAAAAAGGGTTTATTATATGTTACACTTTCCTAAACCCATAAGGGTTTATTAGATCTCCTAAACCCTTTTTTCACTCATAAACCGTTAGGGGTTTAGGAAAGTGTAACGTATAATAAACCCTTTTTAAGGGTTTAGGAAGCCACATAAACCCTTAAAGGGTTTAGGAAGTTGATAATAAACGCTAAAATGGTTTATCAATATATGGTGAAGGGTTTAGGAATTTAATAAACCCTTTTCATAGGGTTTATTATTCTACGAATTTTTTTTACAGTGTATACATTAATCTACCTTCGATCTAGAATAATATATCCCCTGACGACATCATATAATAATCTATCCTTCAACGTATTATAGTAAACTCTTCTTCTAAAAGTGCAGAATAATCTACCATTAATTGTAGAATAAGAAACCCTTTTTTTCTAAATCGTATAATAATGTACCCGTGATTGCAAAATAATAAACTTTTGCGGAACGTTCGTACATTATTTTATCTCTATCGGTTTAATTATAAACCCTTAAAATAGCTCAATATACCCTTTGTAAATTCGAATACTCTTGCAGTCAAAAACCTTTCGAACCATAAACTCTTCAAAGGTTTATGACAGTCACATAAACTCTTGAAGGATTTATGAAAAAAAAATTAAGGGCAAGCGTTGGTTGACCGACGCTTTTTTTTACAGTGTGGATGGGATGTGGGTGCGGGTGTTGCTCTCTTCTCTTCCCACACACACACACACCCACACTCTTACTTTATTTCCATCTAAAAAGCTTGAAGAAATTTTCTTTTTTTTATATAGTGATAGAGGAAACGATGCTCGATTTTTCTATGCTATTTGATCACTCTTTAACTAATATCATAGTAATGAAATTTTGATAAGAACTTGACTATAACATTAGATGGTATTATCATTCATGTGTATTATCTTTTTGTTTTTTTTTCGCTTTTCTTCTCTTCTCTTTTCTTTCATCTTTTTTTTCTCGTCTCGGGTGTGGATGTGGGCGTGTATTTTCTTTTCACACGAACTCGCGCATCCACACCGACAGTAACACACTTGAATCGAGCGCACGCTATCCAACAAATGATTCTCTATGAAAGTCTATATATGAGCATGCTTGGAATTTCCACTCTTTCCGAACGTTTTCTGATCACTCGAGTATATGCTGTGATTTAGAAGGTGTGTCGTATAAATGAAATGATCATATGATCAAAGTATTGCGAAAACCGCAGTCTACTATACTCAAAATATAGCTAAGATCAGGAGCAATCAAATGATCTATAACATGAATATACACTTCATATTTTTCGCGTTTAAATCGAAAAATCCATTTTTCATTAAAGTTCTAATTTCTGTGATTTATACAAAAACCGTACAATATATGATCTTCTATTTATGTACGCATTTATTAACGAAACTAAAAAAAATGATATAATAGATAATGTTAGACCAATATGGTTTACATATCCTCATAGTTTCGTGTGATTTGGAAACATCTATGGATGTTGTGGTAGAAATCCGATTGAATATGATAGGTGCCACCTTCCACATCTTTTTTTTCTGTTTTTCTATCTCTCTTTTTCTCTGATGTGATATGATTATTTCCTTCTTGTAAGATTGACTTTCTTTCGTTGATGTGATATTTTTCAATCACACATCATCACAACTCTCTTGTGTGTGTTCTCATTCGCTTTAACTTCTAATGTGTGTGGTATATAGATGTACACGTCTCTTTTTAGTGTTACCAGACCTGGGTGTAATTTCAGCTGTACGTTTGTATGTTTTCCTATTGAAATAATGCACAGAAAGTTTTCAAGGAACATATTCTCTAATATCCTCACCTATACTCTGCCACGTTTTATTCATTCTCTTTTTCTCTGGCTGATATTAAAGAGCGCATATCAGTGACAAATATTTAATATGCAATGGAGCTTTTTCGTACACGTTATGATTATTCTGCAAGGCAGAATGCTTTCACAGACTGTATGTCTTAAGTTTTAATGCAAATTAAGAGAAGCAAATATTCCTTGTACGAGAGAGAAAATGCAGAAAGGCAATGGGCGTAGTACTTGCATTATATTAAAATCACAAAGAGAAACAAGATTTAACTGCGCTATACCGCAATGATTGTATTACAGCATTTATCGTTTTCCTTTTGATGAAGGTAATTGATATGCGCACAAGCCAGATAAGAAATTCTTAGGCAATTCTGCTGGAGTAAATGAGTGCAAAGATTTCATTAAAGCGACATATGATTATAAGAGCGTTGATATGACAACTGACAGACAATTGCAAAAAAACTGAAGGGTAAAAAAGCGAGACCTCAGTAGGTTATCGTACTTCAATTGTACTTCACGCGTACTTCAGAGTCGCGAAGTCTCACTTTTTTCCCTTTGGAAAAGCTGCCCAATAAAATCACTTTTTGAAAACTTGTATTTTTCTATCAAAATCCTCTGTATGTAATCTCACAAAGTAAGAGCAGTTATTTAAACCAATGAAAAATGACAATTTTGCGAAGGACTAAATTGAGAAATATTGTTATACAGATCCTTCAAACCGATGTTCATTTTCGCCTGTGCTAAAAAATCGTGACTCTTTACAATTAGGGATAGCTGAAGAGCAGATATTTTTAACCTAGGAATCTCTACAACACTTGTACAATACATACACTCCTTCATATATTTTTTCAGGGCTTTTCACTGATTTTCACGATAAAGCAGCTTTCTGCAAAGGCAAAAACTATCGAGGTATAACTTCAACAAGATTAAAGTCGAACCATTGCCTGCTGAGGACTGTAACACTCTCGCGATTCTGGAAGTGTCAGAGAAGCGAATGCTTAGGGTGTGGGTGAGGTTGGAGTCATGAGTCACATCCACACCCACATCCACTAGAGTTGTAACTGCTAATGGTAAAAAGCCGGTCTGACCAAGTCTGGTCCAGTTTGCTAAAGAATTCTTGACTGTTCAGTCTAATTTTTTTTGAGTTTGTTCATGCTTTTTTTCCAAAAATTGATCACAGATGTATTGTTTTTCGTAAATGAAACACTTTTTACTGTTAGCGAAACATATTTCCATAAAGAAACGTGCGTCAGATGATCGTATTGATTCGAAATTCATCATACGATACTTAAGATTGTTCACAAGATCACTTTAATATCACATTATGTTATCGAAATAAGATTCAATAATCGTTTAGCAGTGTAGTTTATCATAGACTCCTTTGTATTTCACTAGGTTTTACAGCATATACTTCGCAGAACCATAAGAGATAATAAGGCAAACACAATTTGAGACGCAAATTGTGCAGTCAATTAATTATATCCGTGTCTGACGAAGGTGTGAGTATAGATATACCAGGTTGGAAATAATATTTTGCCAGGAGGTACCGCTATAACTTCAAATAGAATAAATAATGAATTTTATACCAAACAAAAGCTCATCAAAATTTAGGAAATTTCACCGATCCTAGGTGTGAGAAAAGTTACTGACGATATAATGTTGGAACTAAAATGTGATACAAAATTCTTTATTTTTTCATTGTTTAATGAGTACAATCAATAATCACTATGACAACCATTAGCGTTTCTTTACTGCACGCCGTTGAGATGGATATGAACATAGAAGAGTTTCATACAAATCAGTGTCAATTTCCATGTTTGTCAAAATATCTGAAATGTACATTTTGAGCGTTTCTTCAAGATAACGAGAATATCCAGTTTCGGATAACCTTTTTTCTCAACTTCATCATTAATTATTGTTCCACTATGTTCCGCTACATTCAGATCAAGAGAATTTCCAGGCTAAATATCGTTACCGCAAAACTTAACGTCGTTGTCTTGAAGTAAATGTTGGATCTGATTTGCTCGCATACATGGTGCTTTATCATAGACAAATATAACTTCATCGGGATCGATAACATTTTCTTCATTTTTTAACAATAGAAATACGTTTTTGGTTAAAATTATATCACGAGAATGTTGACCAGTCAAAGACTCACCTTTATCTTTGATTGCCTAATGTAATCTCTTAGCAGTAAATATAATAAAAATTCCCAATACATGCTTGATTTTCAAACCATTTCACGATAACGTTCATCTTCTTCGATATTGTCGATACTTTTTGTCCAAATTCTGTCATCCTGGTAATTTGGTTGACGAACAACCCAGACAAAAAATTCATCAGATGGTACGAGATAAAGAAAATCCCCTTTGATCCAATCTTTTAACCAATCGCACATTTATAATCGATCCGATATATGAGTTTCAAATTTTAACGGTTTTCGAATAATATGGAACGGCTTTAAACCTTCTCGATGACAGTAATTATTGAGTATTCTTGGAGTGACGTACTCTTTTCGCTTTTCTGCAATTTCCTTCGCCACAACAGAATAAATTTTTCTTTGTTGACTAGTCGCTTTAAGGATAATGTCTTGACTGACTTGTGAGAATTTAAGCTTAGAACTAGCATTTGAATAATCAGCAAAACATTAGTCATATGGTTTTTCCCACCAGTCTGTAAGAAATCGAATTCCGTGACCCAATGTCGATTAATAAACGTTGCACTAGCATTTCGAACTGAGGGTGAGTGTGGGTGTCGAATTTCTCTGGAACTACCCAAACACACACCCACACCCTGTTTAGTATCAATAAACTCCATTTTTGACGAGCTTTCGTTTGGTATAAAGTTCATTATTTAGTCTATTTGAAATTATAGCAAAATCCTCCCTGGCAAAATATTATTTCCAACCTAGTAGCATGAAAAAGATGCTAACAGTGGTATCTACACTGACACACGCACTCGTTATCACACCAACAACCGTATTTTGCCTTGTACTAGTTGTTTTGCTACCACTACTCGATTGTTTATCCGAGCTTTGAAGCAAATCCTCTTCTCCTGAAACACTTTTCTTTATTCATCACTCAAGACAGAAATAGTGCTAGGATAAACAGTCAAATCCACACTTCAAGGTAATTTTTTTTTCGAAGAATTGTGTTGTCGTAATCGAAGAAATAGAAACATTGAAGGACTATCTATTTCGATTAGCTAAGCCACAATTTACCAAACACATAGATAAAATTTTCTTGATATTG